>JACMIJ010000312.1:0-21926 GCA_014805365.1 Koerneria luziae | reverse complement strand
TCTAGATGTTATGATAACGAAGAGGGTCTCACTCATATATGCAAATCTATACAGATGGAACATCTTACACATAACAGAATACTTTCCAGAAAACGACACAACCGCCACCGTAGCTTCTCTGCTCGGTTTCAGTAACTCATCTGGTGGTTCGGATTCTGCTATCCAGGTCTGATCTTCACCACTGTTGAATCTTTTATCTTACATCTTAATTTTGTAAACAGAATTGTAATGTTTGTAAAGTAAAGAACACTACTTTTGCAGGTAATGCAAGACGCCAAAGCGAATCCAATCGGACTCACTACTTCGCTCTCCTCAATCCTCAGTTATTTGCCGCTGTCGATGCGATCGTCGATGAGCTACAGCCTTGAGGACATCCTGTTCTCAGCGTCCTACGAACAACGAACACTCGATAACAAGTAAGCGAGCAATTGCTGTTACTACAATGAGGAAGAACCCTCATCACATTGTAATGGGATATAATATAACAATAAGATCCGAATGTGCGTGTATTATTGGCATATTTGATTCCGTTCTGTAAATTTTCCAACTGTCGCTACATGATTGATTTTTGTAAGTGTACGTTCAAGTTTTCATAGTCCAAAGCAGGTAAATGGTCGTGGAACAGCGTAGGGGTTACTAAACGTTTTTAATGCTTTAGTAAATTTGTCTAATTGGAAAGAAGTCTAACAATAAGAATTGTCTTGGTGTGCACGATACTCCATGATGGACGTTGGCGAGCGACCGTGATTACAAAGAAGCCATCGCTGTCATTTGCCGCTGATATGCATGTGGAATGAAAAATAAAATAAGATTTGAACACAGTGATAGTGGGACATTTGTACAGAACGGAGTTACGTATGGCGAATAAATAGTACAATGCTTGCTATCGTGTTCATACAAAAGAAACATATGTTAGATTAGTGCATCACAGCACTCATTTTTAGTACATTGTTCGATTTGATTGTTACGCGGTATGTGCAGAAGTTCTACAGAAAGTCAATTTCTTATGTACTATTTGAATACTTACCTCCGTTCTGTACAAATACCGGACTATTTAGTCAATTTTGTAAGCTTAGTCAAATTGTGCACAGTTCAAAACAGTTTAAAAACTTGGGAAACTTGGGCGTACGTATGGTTGCGAAAAAAATTGAAAAGGTAAAACGTTTGTGTATTTCATAGGAAACATAACAATAAGATACAGTTACATTTGGATGTTTGTACAGAACAAAGCGAAGTATTGCAATAATATTATGTTTTGAAAGACCTAAGTTTTGAACAGTAACATAAAGATACTGTATTTTCTTTTTTCAGCATAAATTTCAACATGTTCACCGACCCATCGATGGGCAATTGTTTCACGTTTAACGATCGAACAATCAACAAGACATATCTGGCAAGGAGCACGGGCAAACGTGGAGGTCAGGGAAACATTTTACAATTTAAGACCAATGAGCTCATTTACATATGCTTCCGTTAAAGGAGGTCAGAAATCGTCTTTTTATGTTAGCAGAATTGCGTGTATACGAGACCCGCAGCTTCTGTGAGGGGGGGGGCACCATAATATAGTAAAAGGAAATTGTCCTTTTTTGCCACCGAGGACTGTTTCTGGCCCCCTTTAACCGGCTCCGCCAAAAATACGAAAAACCTGATTGAGAACCTTCGGACAACGGATTATCAAATTAGCGAATGTCGCTTCCATTGTTATAGTGTTCTTATCTTGATATTCATATATTGGGAGGCGCCCGCAAACTATAGCATCTTGCCCTAGGTGTGGTTGAAACTTCTGTAAGCTTTTCATGTAATATGAATATAAACTTATTGTTAGTGTCTTATGATGCTTGGAAGACCGACAAACGTTCATAGTAGAAAAAAGCACATGCCAATTTATTCGTGCTTCATAGCAAACGTAAACTTATATGGGAATAGCAAGAAGTCGTTTTCATCTGGAATACTTCAGAGTCCTTGGTCATACAATATCCACACTATAACTAATCACAGCCATTTCGACATCCTGTGAAATGTTTCTACGAAAACTTGGACCTCCTGGAGTGTTTCTAGTTCGAAATTTTCGGCATCCTGTACGTTAGTCACAAGTCATTAATAATAAAATACTAAAGTAAAGTTATTAGCATAAGTAGTAAAGCATATAAAAAAAGATAGCTTGTTAGATTTAATAGCTACTTATTGTTAGTAAGTGAGGTCCGTCCGTTTCAGTATGTCTGTCCTTGGTTACAGTTGGTATGCTTTAGGCCTTCGGATATCATTGAAGATCAATCAGTCGGAATATCTTCCATGGACACAAACAGCCGGTATGAATGTCTTCATTCATCCGTTCGGCAGTGACATCTTTGTCGAAAGCGAACGTCAGACATTGCGTCCCGGCATGGCGCAGACCATCCAGTGCACTGCGGTAGGCGGTCTCTTTAGATACTCAGAAAAAAAAGTCCTAAATAAACCTGAATAGTACTTGAGTGTTTAAAACACTCATTTTTTTAGTGTCAAGTATTTTTTTAATCTTATTGAAGAGATGAGTGTTATAAACATTCAAAATTTTAGGCTTATTTTACTCTGAATACCGCTCACATTCAAATACCAAGTAGATGGTTGGTCTGGTATATCCTCTAACATGAGTTCGGCGACATGCCGTCCTCCGCCGCATTTGGGTACTTCGGGGGTCGGGTAACCTTATACACAGTTACATACTTATACATACACGGTCGTAATGAATCAGGCCAGATTTTATCTTTTTTTCTTCCCAAAAACCAAGCCATTGCGCTCGCATGTATGGCTTGGTTTTTGAAGCAACGTCGACATGCTGTATCACTATGGTTATTTTATGGTATACCCGAGTCCATCAGAATACACGCAAAAACCCGACTGTCATGATCACCTTGAAGTGGGCAACAAGTGTTGTGTTTTGCGCACACAATCTGTCGAATTTGCACTGTCTACAAAGAAAGGTCAGACAATGCGCGATAGAACGGGACGAGATGGCGAACCATCTCCGGGGATCGGTTTCACATGTGATGCATGGTTGTAGTTAACCGAAGCAACTGTTTTGTTGTACTATTGCCGGTGAAGAAGGGAATCGCCTTCATCAAGTCTCACTCGTAGACCAACTACCGCGTAACATCATGAAAATCTTATTGTTGGAATTGTGTGGTACATACAGTTGCATGTCTGTTTCAGCCCTGGAACATAGTGCAGAGGCAATGCTTATCACAGAAAGGGGGCGAGCGATTCATAGCGATCACTGGGGATCCGCCTCATGTGTGGCAGCATGGCCTAGTGCTAGCGTGGTCTGCCTTATACACGAGTGATCCTAGTTCAAAGCCCGGAACGGGCCGCCAGGTTTGGGGTTCCTGGCTACAACGCCGTCGGTTGAAACATAATGTTTATCGGCGGATGAACGTCCCCCGGATCACTCGTCAAAAAGCAAAAATAAGGTTTTGCAAACTTTGACTTTTAAAGCAGGAAACCCTTTAAAAAACGTGTAAAAAACTTCTATTTTGCATATTTGCTCTCTAGCATCCGTTCGTAATAATGTAGAAAAGAGCACAAAGCAATTTGCACTGTTTTTCCAGACTTCATTCTCACGTATGAATGGTCATTATGGCACGTGCATCAACAACATGGAAGGTGTCCAGTCCTACTACTTCAACGGCACATACAGCACAGATGTAAGTTGTAGCCGAGCTTACTTACTATTGGGATACCTAACTCAGTTCTGTATAAATACCCGATAGTTTCAATGTAATAATATCTTATTGTTATGTGTCTTTGGAAGTACACTAATTTGTTACAGAAAAAAACCTAATTGCAATTGGAACAATGCACTATTTAAAAGTTCGATTCTGTCAGCCAGCAACTGGCCGTGAAGAAGCAACTTCGTCCGTTTTCTGAAGCACACATGTGAAATATGTGAACTACTAAAAGGGGGGGGGGCGGATACCGTCTGTTCGCCGAGAACTTTTCTTATATGTATTCCCTGAACACAAAAGTGGCGGGTCAGTAAAACACTCGTTATGAACACTTTTTTTGCGAATTAAATGACGGTTTCCGGCCAGCGTATGCCGTTTCCCGATTTTTGAACCTGTTATGGACTGTGAACAGTTTGCATAGGCTAACATTGACTAAGGATTGACTAAATGACTAATTGACTAAAGATTAAAGATTATGACTAAAGATTGACTTAGTCATGACTTACTTATGACTAAAGATGACTATGACTTACGACTAAAGATTGACTGTATGTATTTGTCAAGTATTCCAATGGTAACTGTCCAGGGATGCTATCGCTCGTGCTACCAGGACATGGTGCTGAAGGTGTGCGGTTGCATGGATCCGAACTACGTTATGCCGTTTGGAGCGACACCGTGCAATTTTTCGTCTTGTGAGTTTTGCTTTGCAATTGGGAAAAATTACTATCGTTTTGTACCAAACATACGACCGTGGCAATTAATTCTAATTGGTTTATTTATTCACATCATAGATCATTGCAACTTCGTAGGCTTGTGAAATGGCACAGGGTTACGAAAACGGTGAATTGCTTAGCAAGCTTTTGTTATTCATAACAATAAGATTTGAATACATTGCGAAAGTCGGATATTGGTGCAAAACGGAATCAGGAATTCCAACAGTGTGCACTATGCTACAATAATGCATCTTTGCAGTAGTAAGTTCCTTTATTTCCAATTAGTTTCCATGTTATCTTTCATAGTGACTCAATGTAGATGGCCGCCAGTCCGGAAAAAAATGGACTTCATTTGCATACGATCACAAAGGAATTTCACGAATGGAGAAAGGGATATGCAAATTTTAGACCGGCGATTTATGAACAGAAGTATAACATAACGCTGTGTATACACGAGGGTTTTTTTTACTATCGAGGCAAGACGTATGCAAGATTCCTCGTTCACACTGCTCCGTAAGGCTTCTTTGGTAGCGAATCTTTGCTCAGGATAGTCTAGTGTGAATACGAAATGCTTTCTTCGGACCGGTGAATAACATAGGAGGGCCTCATCCTAGCCACTCCCTGCAAGTTGATCGTTGGTTGCCCATGCAGAGCACGTGCACTATAAGACAGCCAAATGAAACATTGCATGTGAAGTGATTCTGTATTACATGTGTAATACCTCATTTCAAGATGCTCCAAAACATTAAAGGAGGCCAGAAACCGTTGTTATGCGTAAGCAGAACTACGTGTATGAGAGACCCGCAACTTCCGTGAGGGGGCGACTATATAAAGAAATGATGAATTTTGCCTCCACGGTTTCTGGCCTCCTTTAATACTCTTTATACGCAACCTCCGAGAGAAAGCAATGATTGATCATGGAAAACACATATTCTTTTGAAACGCTATGCAAAAAAAAATTCTTTGGTTAATTTGCGCAATTGGTAAAAGCACCTAACAATAAGTTTTGATGGTACAGTGACAGTCGGATATTTGTCAAAAACTGAGTCAGGTATGCCAATAGGCACGGCAGAGGCAAAGTATTCAAGGCATTTTGCCTGCGGGTAGTACTACTGTCCGAAGCCAATAGTGCTTTACCTTGATCTCTGTCGGTTTCAGCCTCCTGCATCAACAACGTGCTGACAGAGTACGGAGATCCGTCAACGTGGAAGATGTGCAATTGTCCTCAGCCATGTCACGATATCGACTATCGATGTGCAATGTCATCATCTTCACTGACGAGTTTGGTTAGTTTTTTTTTCAAATTGCTATTTTGTTGCTCACTTTGATATCCTAACAACCTTCCCCAGTGTCCACGTAACACTGTCGGTAGTGTATTGTAGCCGAGTCAACTTGGGGCGGCCCACAGGGTACGCAGGCTACGGCTTATCCTATCTAGACGGGAAGTACCGACCCTGTGAATGCGGGAATGGTATAAGGAAGAAGGTTTTGAGATCCTAACAAACGCTGAAAATCGCGTTTGAAAGCGCGTTGCAGGTGCTGAATGGCTTAGTAAGTGTTGTGCTTTACTGCATTCGTAATATAACTGATTGTTGTTTTCTGTTGATATATACGCTTGATCGCAAAAAGAGCCGTTCAAAGATGGGACAGAGTAGCGTTTGAATGAGCACGAATATGACCACCGTTTCTTCCAGTTCATGAAGTGCACGCCCAGTCGAGTGGGCAAACTCGCATGCGATGCGACACAATCGATGATGGTGAGCGTTCTCTTTTTGCCGATCTTTGGTTCACCGGGATTTTTACCTTCAAAAGAGGACCAATAAATATATCATGCGCTACTAATTGTAAGAATACCTGCATCTAATAGGAATCGACCGGTGGAAACATGGTTCCAAACCACTATCTTATCATAGGAATCAGAAAACTGAATAAAAGGAGTTTTCATACGTTACTAGTATAACCTACTATTCATTTCTGGATACATTTTGATAATAAAATCAAAGATCATGAATTATTCTGTTCTTCCACTACAAAAAATAACTTTCAAATGAGTTTTTTAATACGAACAGGTAAATAAGAATTTGGAATATTTTAGAGCACGTTGACCATGACGACACCGACGATGTCGGTCGCACACCAAGTTGAGCAACCGGTGATGGGTGTACGTGACTTATTGAAGCTTATTTCTTATTCACTTGTTCATATAAATGCGCAAAAGACTACTAGACTACTATTGATTTGATTCATTGACTAGTTGACCACATTAACAAATTTTAATGGTCTATAGCGATAGGCTGATATTTTCACACGGAATGGATCTGGGTATTCCAGTGGAAAACTGTTAATTGTAAGTACTATTGGGATATTTGACTCCGTCCTGCACAAGTAACACGACTGTCGCTGTACTATTGGCTTACCTGACTCCGTTCTGTACAAATATCCGACTGTTAATTTATAGTGGTATCATCTTGTTAGGTTTCTTTCCAATTACCCATATTTGCCAAAGTATGCAAATTTTTCACAAACCTGTGTCATTTCACAAGCTTGTGAATCTGTACTGAATTGTGAAAAACTTGAATACGCATACAAAATTGAATATACAATGACAGTCGGATATTTGTATGAAACGGAGTCAGATATTCCAATAGTATGATTTACAATTAGTCTTATTGTTAGGTTTCTTTCTAATAAAATGAATCTGTCAAAGTATTCAAATTCTTTGCAAACTTATGTATTCCGTTTCACAAGTTTGTGAGCTGCGTTGAACTGTGAAAAAACTTCAAATATGCTTACAAAATTGAAGACATTTCGACAGTCAGATATTTGTACAGAACGGCGTCAGCCAAGTCAATAGTACTACGGCGACTGCATGATCATTCAACCGGCCTCTTTAGGCATCTGCCTTCCTGAACCAGATCGGTTGCATCGGCGGTCTCCTGCTCGGTCTGACAATCGCATTCCTCTTCGAGTTCGTCTACCTCTTCCTTCTACTCTCCGGTTGCGTGCATCAAGTGCGCGAGAGAGGAAGACGCGGAAAAGTACTGCTGTACAGCAGAATCACACGAACACCACATTCTTATAACAAGGGGAAGCCCTTAGGGACGAGAGGAACTGCTCCAAGGCAGCAGGCTTTCCGTAGGCCACACAATCCTTGATGGACTAGAAAGACGGGAGAACTGCTATTTTACAACGGAACTAAACAAAATTCTAGCCCTTACGGAAGTAGGCGAAGGCCCAACTGGAAACGAGTAGACCGCCCAAGGTTTACTGTTGGCCACGCAATCCTTTGTAGACAGACTAGGACGTTTTCCCATTACTGGGTATGAATTACCGGTTATTGCTGTATTTCGGGTATGTCCGATGATGTGTTTGTATGTTATGACATTTGCATAAATAATCAATTCTTATTGTTAGCATGTTTACTGTACACATAAATGACGGACCAAAATCAGCATCTTATTGTTAGATCCTGCAGGCTACATTTGCGCTATGAAATACGCATAACGTGCATATCGTTCAAGTCAACTTCATACATTTTCATTTTGCCAACCTTCACTCCTACGTTTCAATGAAGCTCTCGCCTTCAGTGCGACCAACTTTTCCGCATTGCTGGCTCAGGCCGCCCGGTCGCACACTCATCATCAGCGGGAGATAAACTCCGACAAAAGTCGTGCCTTTGATTTCTCTCATTCTTATCTTCTTCCCCCACTGCGACATATACCAGCCGGCTTTGCAAAGCGTGTTGAGAGAACACAAATATCGAAAGGGGCTCCTAGTTTGTTGCTTTCCGCTTTCACAACGGTCGGATTTTTATGATTGGTAGTTTTTGTTCGGTCTCCCCAACATTCAACAATCTTTAATGATGATGGGTAGGGTCAAACCCGGGGTCGAAGTGCATAAATGTACTATATGTATGCATGTACGTAGCAAATTCGTAATCTGGAAGAACCATAACAATAAGATTTGAATACATAACGACTGTCGTATATTTATGCCTAACGGAATAAGGTATTCCAAAACTAACAATCGAATTGGATTTCACATGCTAGCAGCGTGTTCAGGCAAACTTCAGGTCAGTATTCTTCCAGCCTCATTGGCAGTTGCTCGGTTACCTTCCCGAGTAACACCGCGAAGGCGCGGTGAAGCAAAGAAAAAACGAGCAAAGTGGCCAGAGCTGGAGAAGCCGGTTGATAAATACGAAGAGATTGTTCGTGGAGAAGGGAATGTACTAAATAAAAACCATTAAAAAATAATATATGTATCTTTAAGGCTGTTGATCATAACGCAACAACACTTATCGATGACATCAGAAATATGCTTGACTTGTGACTGGATGTTGGAAATTTTGTGCTGAAAACACTCCAGGAGGTCGAAATTTGCATACAAGCATTTTACAGGATGTCGAAATAACTGTGATTGGTCACAGTTTGAATATCATGTGCCAGAGCTGGAAAAGCTGGTTTCGAATATTTCATAAATGTGAGAAGATTGTTCATGAAAAAAAGGCCGACAAGGTTGTCTGTCTTACAATTCGTCGACCACTATCTTCCTAACAGTTTAATAGACACTAGTTATGTTTAGTAACAGACATTAAACTCTAAAACAAAAGCAAATCAAGGCTCTTTCAAGGCATTGTACCTGCACGAAGTCCTGGGAAGACCAGGACTTTCTGAATTTCCTTCAATCACTTACACACTTACAATTAGTGCCATAGAAATGTTTAAAGAAGGAAAGCGTTGTTTATAAAATGAATTCGTAATTTAATAGACAAGTTCGAACATTAGATAAGTTGTCATCATTAACGCAACGTATCTTATTGTTAGAACGTTGTTATTTAATATTCGACAATTTAATTAATATTCGTTGGTATTTAATATTCTGGGTATAAAACTGCACGCGAGAAGTAGATATTCCGGAAATCGAGATAGGTCAGAACAAATGCTCTTCGTGCTAGGTATGTAGATCCTTTGGCAACCTACATGCAATTCTTTTTTGTCAGTGCTGTCACTTGTCAGCGAGTCTATATGACGCGTATTCATACTATCGCGTGTATCTTCTTCGATCTCTACTTGGTCGATTCCTTCCGGCTTCCACTTTTCAGCGTTCTAGAAGACTTGACACTTTGTGTTTCTATGCATTCAGCTAGTTTTTCATTCTTTTTCATGTTTTCCTTTTTTTCATTCGATGCCAAAAACTCAACCATCTTCTTGAATTGTCTCTTTGTACGGAACTGCGTGTTAAAGGAGTTATCGGTTAACTAATTGTAAGAACGAATTCCATGTTACGGGTACAAAATCTGTCACAGATTCTTTCGCATTTATCTCTTACACCATTTTTGTTAGCAAATTCTCAAACATCACACTCATCGTTTCCAGCGTTCTGTTCTCTTCCAAAACATCTTAGCAAAACATCGCGGAACACATCACTTTTGCACATGTAGAACACCATATAGAACGCCGGTGCAGTCTTTAGGCAATCAGTTGTTCCCGGACTAACAATAAGGCCCTTGAAATATCACAGTTTGGACAAATTAGGCTTTGACCACGATTCTTAGAACTTATCAACACTGAATGGGAAGTCAAACGGTCTGACTACCGCAGGAAGGCTGCAGCAAAACTCTGTTTCCAGTGATCTTGTAAAGAAAGGATCTTCCAAGAATCAAGACATAATAGCCTAAAGGGAGTTCTAGAGCTTCCCGCAGGCTATGAGGCCTTGACTAGGGAGCACAGACAGTGGGTCACCTTGTAAAGTGAGCACACCATTACATGCCTAACAGGTGCCTTGAATCAACAGATGTCGTCTTATTTTTGCTCGACAGTGTTATCGCACTTCCTTTTTTGAACTTCAATGTTCTAACATTTTTTTGTCTTCTGTAAAGACAACAATTCGAATCTGAACGAGTTATCTTACAATTAGGGTCGCATCGCCCCCTCCCTCTCCTTTTGCTAGATCCATCAATCGTATTATAGGTCAAGCGACAACAGGGCACATTCCCGCTACCCAATGCAGAGTTTCTAACAATGAGCAATAATAATAAATATTTCATGTTAAGGAATTTTCATGCACTGCATATTATGAACAGATGTGTTCGCACATGGCGAGTTCGATGTTCGAACTTGCGTATTGATTAAAGCCAGGACATTTGCAGCTTAGGAATGAGTACATGAGCCTTATTTCGTTTTACATGGTTTGGTCTTTGACGTCGCTCTTCGTCTCGCTGTCCAACCTCCTTTACGAACAAAACAATGAGGACAGAACTGGAATAATCTCATTCAAAGCAGCTCCTGGCCTGGTATCCGCCAAAGCACTAAAAAAAACAATCCGACGATTGATACTTCAATCCGTTTTGACAAAACATATCCGACTGTCGCTATGTATTCAAAGTTTTTGCAGATAAATGCAGGTCCACGAACTTTTGACCGGACGTAGAGTTGCGAAAAACTTGAATGCATTAGACAAGTCATGTAATGCGGAAGAACCATAACAATAAGATTTGAATGCACAGGATTGTTGGAATACCTTACGCCGTTTGTGTAGAACGGCGTAAGGTATTCCAACAGAATGTAGCGGACAAATGTAAGGTAAGAGTAAAATGCACCTACATCAAGGCCTCAAATCTTGCAGAGCAGCGGTAGTAAACCCCTGAAATCCGCGAACTTGAAACCTCGCAGTTTCCTGTGATCTCAGTGGAAAATCCCATTAGATAGTAGAAACAACACCCCTAATGCATCTCGCTTGCATACAAATACAAAGAAATTTAGGAAGTTTTTAACCATCGATAAGTGAATAGCTTCAAAACGCTGTGTTGCAATAAGCCGCGCATGGATATTCCCAGTTCAAGAGGTCTTTGATGAGATCAATCAAGCAAGTTGGTCGGAATGGCCAAAAGGATCGTCTTCTGCGTTGTGCGCTTTTGTTCTTCGCCCGAGTGGAGCTCGGAAAATGAGCCAAGCAGCCTTTTGCTTGCACACGCAGAGAACACGAACCATCGTTGTTTGATGCGGCGATGATTTTATGATGTCTGGCCAGAAGGATCAGTGTTGGTGTGATCTTCAGCTCCATGGTGATGTTTCTGTCCGGATGAGGTGGTGAGGGTGGTGGCGAGGTGTGACGCACCCGCATCCCTCCCTTCCCTCACTCTCCAAGTTCCTTGCTCGCGATATTCGATCACGCATTATCAGCATATTGGAAAGAACCACAATTATACTCTGATTCGAAAGACAACATGTTACCTACTTCTTACCACAATACAGGGTGATAACACTTGTAAGAAATGTCATGTTGTAGAGTTTTATGGTATCTATGTACAGGTACAAAGTGTGTAATAGACGTTATTTTGAAACAGTTAGCACCCGTTGTATTGTCATTGCACAGAATGTCGGCGGGTCTACAGTGTCTTATTTGCATGCTGAGACAATGTTTTCCCCCACAAGAAGAAAAAATATGCAAATATGCGGCCGGTGGAAGTCTTACTGATGTGACTAGACGTCCGCACAATCAGTCTGCGTATGTTTCAAGAAGAGGATAATCGTCATTGAAGGTTCTGCGTTTAGTGTGGCCTTGTTGTGCTTACTTTCTCGAGTTATATCTTTTAAATGCAATTGACGGCTTCAAATTGACTCCTATTATACAATGCATCTAATTGTAAGAAGACGAACATAATCATTCATACAGATGCACATCTTTCTGGCTTTGCTATTGCCAAGAACATAATCGAGCGACCCAGTCGGTGCTAAGTGGTGCATCAGGATTCGGATGTTTCGACCGCTGCGACTGGTTCGTTGCTGCCGTTTCCCCATGAATATTTCCGTATGGGCGCCCCGTACGCTGACTTGGCAACAAAAACACGGCCGCACTCCCTTGTTGCTCGCAGTGCTATGCATTGCTCTTTTGCTCATGCATAGTTTTGGCGTCGCCAAGAATAAGAACCGCCTGAATAAGAACCCTCGGACAAAGGATAATAAAATTAGCGAGCATTGTTCTAGGGTTCTTATTCAGACGGTTCTTATATTGGGCGGCGCCATAGTTTTACTTGTGAACTATTCAAATTATTGTATTTTATTGAAATAGTAAATGTTTGAACTGTGTTTGGATGTTTGAGTTGAACTATTATATTTCAATTCTCATATGCTCCTAATACTTACCACTTGATTTGTTTTCAAGCTTATCTGGCGCTTACAATTAGAGACGGATGCGGACTATTATTAGCAAGGAGGTAGAAGAAGAACTTTCCTTGTTGCACATTAGTGCTGCTGACTGCTTCAGCAAAAGTCGATCACTAGCATGAAAACTAGGAAAAGAATGGCCAAGATAATACATACAGAAATTTGACAAGCTGAAAATGTTTTATTCCATCGTAGACCGTAATTGCGAAACATTAATTTTCTTGTAAGGTCTTCATTTCGCCACGTTGCGACCTCGCCAAGTGGAGTGCTTCACATACCACAAAGATTACCGTCTTACGGTAGTACAACGCAGTTTCTTACTATTGGCATATCTGAATCCGTTCTGTACAAATATCCGATTGTCGCTACAGGGTGACCAGAAATAATAGGTGCACATCTTACACGTATAATATATGTATTTAATTTTGTAAGCAGGTTGAATTGTATCACAGTTCATGGAAGGTTTGCAAGCTTGTGAAACAGCATAAGTGTGTAAAAAAAATCGAATACTTTAGGAAGTTTGTGTAATTCTAAAAAACCTAACAATAAGATTTGATCATTAGCGACATATGTTTACACAGAACGGAGTCAGATGTGCTAATAGTTAGGGAGGTGCAAAGCGCTTTCGAAAAAAAAAGTTGTGTCAATTTTCTGGCGGCAATGTGTACACCAGTGCACCGCTACACCAAATTTCGGCTAATTTTTGTCATTAATAATTAAGGTGTTTATGTTTAAATTTTTACATTATTTTTTATTGTAGCAGAACGATATCGAACTCCTTTCAAGATTGGGTATCATAAACGGTCGCAATTTTGCTTTTTGCTTACGAAATTAGGCTGACAGTTTTTGCCAATATTGAAAGCGAAGGTTTTTCTCGATGGTCTCATTTTGTGTTTAGGGGTCGCATTTTTTGACTGTCCTAGATTATAGCCCAAGCGTTGTTCTCTACTGCTGAACTTTGGAAATATGACGTTAGACTTGGGAAACACATGTTTTTGGGCGATCTTTGAACAGCACACAAAACCCCCCAAATTATCACTGCGAATTTGGTCAAAATACCTTTGT
The DNA here is from genome assembly GCA_014805365.1 of Koerneria luziae. Classification (NCBI taxonomy): domain Eukaryota; kingdom Metazoa; phylum Nematoda; class Chromadorea; order Rhabditida; family Neodiplogasteridae; genus Koerneria; species Koerneria luziae. The sequence goes on along the minus strand of JACMIJ010000312.1, from coordinate 8,282 downwards.
ATGTTGTCGGTTATTGTTATTCTAGTGTTATTACGTGTGAATCAGTCTATTTTAGACCAGTACAACCCTGCATTAACACACTGATTGGTGTAGAAAGCAAAAACGTGACACAGCGAACACGTGTCGCGTATGTGTTGCGGCTGCAGTCTGCGCAGCCAAAACGCTTATCGTCGAGAAAACACAAAATGCATCAAATAGCTCTTATTTTTTACTTTTTATTTTATTTTTGCCTTCCATTTTGTAATATAGTCCCAGTAGTATCTCGTGAACTCAATAAGACAAGAAGAATTGTCGTACTAAGCGTCAGCTTGCACCTCCCTACTAATAGTACAAGATAAACCAGGATTTTTGTTTCTGGTGCTCAGAGCTGATAATGTTACGTTTCAATGTACTCGCTTTTTTGCGTCAAGTTAAGGATGTTAAAGGTGATGGTGGTCGCCCATTGTCCGCTCTACCACATGCATGCTGCGTGGGAAGGTGTACAGAATGCAGCTGCATATTGCAGTATTCTGACCACGTTCTGTACAAATATCGTACTGTTATCTATTCAAATCGTATTGTTAGGGTTTTCTCTAATGCACAAGCTTGCTATGGTACTCAAGCTTTTTGTAGTTCAATGTCGTTTCACGTGAAGCTGCTGTGAGCTGCGAAAACTTTAATACGTTGCATTGTCGAATGTTTGTACAGAATGAGCAAACTGCAGTATGTTTCTTCAACTAGCTGATCGACAGATCTTCTCATTGTCAGAGTGCTTCCAATGATTCGGGAATTGTCGAATTTGTGCAGTACTGTGTCTTTCAACTTTGAAATTGCAACAAATTGCAACATCAAATTTGCTTTATCGAAATCTTTTAGAGTACCCACTCAACAGCCAAATGTGATGCGTTCGCGGTTATTTCTACTGTTTACGACGTCTACGGTGCTTCTTACCATTTGTTGTAAGTATTGCGTTTATTACAATATGCAGTTACTCATTGATTCTGGTTATACCTTGGGAATGTCTTACTTTAGGTGTTACGTCATGTTTGCTTCCATTGCCAGTCTTGGGTATTCTTGGCACTCCTGACTCCGTTCTGTTCAAATACCCGTTCGTCCCTAAATATTCAAATTTGCTGCGACGCTGCTGCATCATACGTGTGTTACAATCATCCGTAAGAAAAATTGATTTAACGGCAGACGGATATTTGTATAAAACGGACTCAAATATGCCAAAAGTACGTAATTAGCACACGATTTGTACCAACATGATGTGATACCATATTTTCGTGCTCTTTTGTGGAAACTAAACTAAGCACAGCTGAAGCAACAAAAAAACTAAACTAAATACAGCTGAACTGGTGAAGAAGGTTGACATCCGGTACACACACCCGTGTTATGTTGAATAGTTCATGAGCACCACAGCCACGTCTGGTGCCTTCTTCTCGGTAAGAGAGGAAATTGGCCCCCCAAAAGTGCAACGACCACAGGGCGGTGGCTAGAGAAGGCCACGTGCGATGAAAAGAGAATGAACCTTGTCCTAATTGTAAGAATATTCTATGCATAGTGTGTTTCACTTTCTTCTGCCCCCGTAGCATTTGCTCCAAGGTGGAGTTAAAGTTAAAGGAGGCCAGAAACCGTTGTTTCGTGTTAGTGGAACTGCGTGTATAAGAGACCCGCAACTTCTGTGAGGGGGGGCAACTATAAGGAAATGGTACTTTTTGCCTCCGAGGAATCACGGTTTCCGGCCCCCTTTAAATCTTCGAACAAAGGATAATACGCAGAGAACAATACTAATTAGCTTCTAACTTCACCTCTACAAGAGCAATTGATACCGCGGCTGTTTTTGATACATCTACAATTGTCATTGAACGATAATTCAATGCTCAGCAGAGTACTATATCGTTGCTAACCATAGTTTGCCCTGGCCGTGTTTGCATGTTCTGCAGACTCTAAAGTGACATTAATACGAATTGGATGTCTTATAGAGTTTGTAAGACCTAAAAATGATCAGTTTCATCAAATGCAATACATGTTTATGCCATGCTTTTTAGCAAACATTAGTCAATACGGGGATAACGGTGAAAGAACAAGTCAGCACTAACAATTATGCACGTTTTCAGATGCAACAGATTACGATACAGTAACCTCGGGTCCGGAAACAACGCTTTGTATGTTTTCATTATCCTTTTCTTTCCATGGAATTCATAATACCGCCGTCGAAAATATTCTTATTGTTAGAATTATTTCGTTTTCAGTCTCTTGGTATTCTTTCCAAACCGTGAAAATTATGTTTCAATAACACAACGAGATGCGTTAAATTGCACTTGAAAATTAATTGACGTATTCCTCTCATATTGTTAGAATAAACTATAAAGGCTAATCTTATGGTTTATAGTTTATCACAGAATCGCTGTCTCTTTGATACTGAAAAGGACTGAAAGGGAAATAATCATGCGAAGCTTACTTTACTTTAATAAGTTCTTATTATAGTATTAGCTATTGATTATAACAACAAAATGTATTACGGTATGGTTATCTTCAGCATGCGGTTCTTCCTCATGTCAAATCCGAATCAATCTGAAGCCGTGCAATGCCAGCTGGGCTTGTGACAATGCGTACGTGCAGTTCGTGAATTCGAGTGGCAATTGCGTCGCGACGTGCAGCACCGGACAGATTGTGGTATGCCAGATCATGTTTTATAGTTTGTTGTTTGCGTTTCGAAATCAATGTGAGCAATATTGCATTTCTATTACAATTAGAAACTGGCATGGATACCTTGCATCTTTAGTACCATGTACCGACAGCTATTAAGGAGAGGGACCAGGAAGGGAAGGAATAGGGGGGAAGGGCAATGGAAGTAATACGACTAACAATAAGATCACGTTTAGCTGATGCCTTGAACCCATGTCGTGGAACTCCTCTGCTTGTGATCCAGCGTAGCATTGACATATCCTAACCTTTAGTTATTTACCTCTCATCCTCCCGATTCTCTGATATATAAATCTATGCAAAATCTAACTTTGACAACATCCCCGATTTCAGTGGCTTGGCAATGACGATGCATCACTAAACGCGCCTTTCTACGGTTTCTGCCAAGGACCCAGCTACCCGGGGCTCAATGTAACGTTGCTAACGGACAACTACAATACGATTATTACATCGGCAATTGACGTTTCGTGTGTTACGAATGTCGGTAGGGAATACAATTAGTGTATGAACTAATGCATTTCATTTCAGCCACCTATACAACTCCACCATGGGCTGAGCCTACAAGTAAGGAATTATGTTGTGTTTCTAAATTTGTACAAGGTGCAAAATACTAACAAAACAATGTGAATGCTGGAAGGTTAACTGTTTACAGTATTTATTGTTAACAAAAGTTATTTGATTCTACTACAATAATCTGCAAAGCATAATCTAATCCAATAATCTACAATAAGAATGCTATTTGAAATATTCTTATTCTAATATTAATCTAATCAAATAATGAATTAGAATTCTTATTTTTTTTATTCTAATATTATTCTAATATTGTTTTTTTCATTATTCATTACTATTCTTTCTAATAATGCATTGTAATAGACGATAGGTTCCCCTCCCACTACATGAAAAATTGGGCATAGCTTCGCCACCCAGTGACATTTCGCCACAAGCGACCGCAAGGTAGCACCGGCCACATCGTCAGACAATGGGGCTACCGTTGGGAAGCAGACGGGGTGGAGGAGGGATCGAGGGAGAGGGCGAAGGAGGGAAGGGTGAGGGAGGGAAGGAAGGGCGAGGAAAAGGGTATGCAGCCATTTCTCCCGCAACGAAGAGCATCGAATGGTCCACGAACAAGACACATCCAAAGCTCTTCACCTCGAGAGTGATATTGGCCACAGGAGATGGGAGGAAAGGATTCCTGGCCTCCTCTTAGCTCGTCCAAGCCCAACCAAGGGACTTAGATGGTCTGGGATTCTACGAGGATCTGCAGAGCCTCCGGGACGTGATGGGATGGGCGAAGTGGACGAGGGGGTGGAAGAAGACGGAGGGGCAGTGGAGATGGGTGGCAGAGTGGCGTTTGCTACGATCCTTTCCCTGGTGTCGCCCTCGAAGAGGACGAGACCAAGGAAAGTACCGATAGCGTCCACGTCACTGCTGCTGCCACCACACGATGAACGATGACGCAGCATCCTCGAGAAGCACCGACGAGCACCACGACGACGACCACATCCACGATGATGACGACCACACCAGCCACCAGAGAAGAGAACGAACACGAACACTGATCGAACTGGCAGAAACAGCTCCTTATATACTACTTTTCCCGATACCTGAGAGAAGGGCGGAGCCACGCTCGGTTCCAGAAGGAACAATCAACAAGGGGGTAGCGTGGGAAAGTGACACTAATTGTAAGAATGCTGGTCCTGTGAGCAAACTAGAAACTGTTCGGGATTCAAACATGTGTAGGTGGATTACGGTAGCTCTTTCTCAAAGTGACGCAATATAGTGCAAAGGATTTTGTTCCATTTCAGCCACGTCATCGTCTACTCAATCTACAACCACAACGGAAAGTTCGTGTGATCTTTACATATACATTCATTTTTGGATTGTTTTAACGTATGTAAATGATGCGGTGTCTTTGAACAAGGCCTATGTCTTTTGCTACGCTGGGCTTGACTGTACGTATACATACATATATTGAGGTTTTGTACACTGTGATTTTTGCATATTCCTTTGTCATAAGAAAGCTTTAAACTTTGTATGAAAATCAGGTTTTGGACATAGATCAGTGGATGCGGTGTTTCCCAGTGTCGTTTTTTTCATAGCCCAAAGGTACAATTAATCAGGGGGATGGTAGTGCATGTGATTCTATCGCAACACTTGTTTGAACAACCGGGTAGTAATCTTTGAATCAAATATGTGCTCCAGCCGCGCGATTAAAGTCCCAAAAGTTAGCTAACCTTACAAATGAAATGGTCAACAACAAGGTCGCTCACTATTTCACCGACATTTCCTATGCTTATACATATAAAATGAAGTCACCACCCAAATGGTCACTGAAAATTACGTCGACCTACGATGTTAAAGGTCGACGATATTTCAGCTGACCTTGGCTAGAGTGCGCGAGAGAGTGTGTGTTTGAAGAGAGGGAAAAGCGAGCATCTCGCACATGCTTTCTATAAAACTTGCAAAAAACAGAGATCACTCAAGAGTTCACCGTTGAGGTCAATTTTGAAAAGTTAGGTGACGTGGTCGCCGACCTATGAAATTTAAGCTCACCATCTTTATTTGCAATCAATATGTAGCTCACCTAGCTTTTGCTGCCTCAGAGCTAGCGATTTTAAAAAGTAGGCAGCTACGCAGCAACAAAAAATCACAATGATCTACCAAAAAGGTGGTTCAATGAGAGGCTCAACGAGAAGTTCAACGACAATTTCAACGAAATAATCAACGACCTAGTCAATTCACACTCACATGGTCGCTGAAATTTTAAGTGACATGTTCAGTGATGTTTTGGGACTTTAATCGTGCGGCAGAAAACAAAGTGATCTTTTGAAACATTTCGCAGCTCTTGAAACTAAAAAGAATAACTTATGGATTTTCCTTGAAACGAAGCAACACTTTAAAAAACATCGTTTCAGCAACGTCGACCGCAACTCAATCAACGACAGTGGAAGCAGCTTCATCAAGTTCGTACTTACAGAATTGAACCAACACCCACTGCTCCATAGTACCGATGTTTCTCTCCTTCACTTCAATAAGAGTGTCATTACTACGGCGCCTGTGTATCATAACAATAAGATGAGAATGCATTTTGGATGTTTTCATATAAGATAGCGGGTACGATCGGTTGAAGCTTCCGTTTCTAATCATTTTCATTCAGCAACGTCAGGCTACGGAACAATCACGTCCGGTCCCTCAACGATCGTGTGTATGCTCGTTTTCCTTTACATACATTTTTTTGTTTCTTTTTTTTTACTTTTTGAAAGATTAGTTCAATCTTCGATGTACTCCGGAACTGCAGTTATGTTAGCCAAGTTTAGTTAAAAAGCTCAAGCTTAGTGAAGTCGATGTTTCCTCCAAATTAAGTAGTAGTCACATAATGTTGTTGGAGTGGAACTTACGTCGGTCTCGAATTTGCACATCGCGTTATCTTATTGTTAGGGAGTGCTAACATTGCAATCAAATACTGTAGACTTTCGATAGAATGTTATGATGTTGTCTCCTTAGCTAAGAACAAGCTAGTAGGTGTATGTTCAGACTGCGTGAACACACCCGTGTGTGGCTACCGTATCAACGAGATGGGTTGCAACGCGAGTTGGAGCTGCAACAACAACTACGTCGAGTGGCAGAACTCGAGCAGTGGATGCTTGCTCACGTGCTCTACGGGACAACTGGTGGTAAGCCCCCTATCAAGTCTGGGATACAGTTTTCCGCTTGTACACTGTGCACGAATATATTGTGTACATATGTGTTGTTAGAATATCTGGCTCGATTTGGACAAATACAAACATATGCATTAGCCCAAGTATTAGTCATGAACTGGTCACATAAGAGACTTCACGACAGCTATTCTTACATAGTATAGTAAGTAATAGCAACAGGGTCGAATTCCAGAGTCAGTTATTCCAAAAGTACTCCTCCTTCAATTATATGTGTTTGATAAGGCATATCGCTTTCATAGTAAGATTGTCATCACATTATGGACATCTTACAATTAGTGGCTGGGCAACGATGATCCAACGTTGGACGCACCGTTCACGGGAATCTGTGCGGCTCCGGACTACTCGGGGCTGAACGCTACACTTCTGACGAACTACGAGAATATGATGATCACGAACTTTATCGATGTTTCCTGTGCGACCAATATCGGTACGATACTCACAATCAGCGCTTTCTAAAGGAGCCCAGAAACCGTTGTTTCGACCCGCAGCTCTGTGTGTGGGGGGGGGGGGGGTGCAACTATAGAAGATAATGGTGGTTTTTACCTCGGAGGACTCACGGTTTCCGGACCTATATTTAAAAATATTCGGAGACCTCTGAGTTGAAAATAGCATAACTCATTTGAAATTCCTTGTATTTGTATGCAGATGAATTAGATTAGACCTTGGGCGGTTAGCTTTATTTGGGTATTAGGGTTACAGAACACTGTGTGACAATAAAGTAAGGTACTCACGAATCAAGACTTCATAGCATCATAGCCCGCGGGCCTGTGTGACACTAATTCGGTGCTTTACGCTTGCGTTTTTCAGGTGTCTACACGACGTCATCGACAACGGAAACGACGTCGTCAGGTTGGCGTAGTACTATTAAAATAGCAGCCTCGTTTAAACCCTCATCAATCGCTATATATCCGCGCGTCTAAGCTTATCTAAGTTTTTCGTTGCGCATATGTAGCAGTTGCATAGGCTTATAGAACTACACTGACAATGTGTTGATCAAAATGTAAAGATGTTAGCATTTTTTGGGAAGAAAGGAATAATATAACAATACGATTCGAAGGCATAGCGACAGTCGGAGGATATTGGTGTTGAACTGAGTTCCAGCTTCCAATTGTACAGAGACTTTCTTGTCAGAGTTCTTAGTCGTAGATTCACAAGTATCCTTGACAGGTTGCAAACGTGTGCTCACAGAAAAGTAGCCCTGAGTTTTGATTGCGTTATTCACTGCATGGTGCTGCAGTGCTATAAACCCTCATTTTTGAACTGAATGTAGTTTATAGTCTGCATCTTTAACATGGGAGAAAATGAGGTTTAGAAATCATCAAGCACCTTTCAGGCTTATTTAAGAGTTATTTTTTCTCGGAATAGTTATAACATCCTTTAACTTTTCCAGGCTCGTCGACCACGTCATCCTTATCTGCCTCGACATCAAGTGGATCGTCTACAGTATCTTCTTCGTCGACTACTGACGAGTCAAGTTCAACCTCCACAAGTGCGTTGATATAATAGATGCACAAATGATGTTGAGGTTGCTTGCGTTTTGCCTGTTTTCAATGCTTATGTTTACAGTTTCAAATGGTTGCCTAAAGACTAATCTAACGAACAAGCTTACTGCATGCTCAAGAAAGGGTAACTTTCAGCTGATTCCTCCACCACAACTTCGTCGCTCTCTGATCGTACGTTTCTTTGACTATGCTAAACTCTATTGTACTATCTGGCTCCGCTCTGAACCGACAGTCGCTACATTTTCATATCTTATTGTCACTATTCTTCCCAATTACATAAATTTACTAATGTGTTTAAAGAAGGTGTAAACTCACTTTTTAAAGTACTATGTCCCCGTTAACCATAGCTTGCCCTGAGTGTGGCTGACACTTC
>JACMIJ010000311.1:6756-21943 GCA_014805365.1 Koerneria luziae | reverse complement strand
AAGCGCTTCGCTTATTTTTAACTTAAAAAGCATAATAAGCAACAGCAAAAACAAACAAAAAGTAATCGTTAAAAGGATAAAAAATAATATAATGGATAACAAGAACCTCGATGAACTGAAGAATGTCCACATCGGATGACAAGGTTTCACGATAATGAACGGGTGCCAATTTCATTCCTTCCTGAACAACTTTTATCAGTCAGAAGCTTCTAGAAATCCGAACTGTTTACCGCCACTCTTACCGGGCAAATGAACGTTGGAAAATGTAAGCAGAAAAGACATAATAGCAATGATTCCGTTATCATAATATGATCAAGCATCACAAAACAATCATATTGTTTAACGTTTTTTGTTACTTAACGTAAGGTGAGCAGTAAAATGACCAAGGAACATGACCAACTCGATCCATTCATATCGGTAATATAGCGAAACATACAATTAATTTGCTTCTATTCAATTATTAAGAGAAAAAAAAACATGAAAAGGAGCTACAGCTACAGTAAACCAGTTGCACCATTGAATAGAATATCTTGACAAGAACGTATGAAGACAAATAGACAAAATATAATACACTCTAACCATTCTCCGTCACTATTTCACGACTTTGAATTATGTTATTTAAAGATTGCACAGCATGTTGCATCCGCCGGTCTACAGTACCTAATTTGTATACGATGACAAAGGTCTTGCTCTCTATTACAAAGGGATATGCAAATCTTAGACCGGCGGAAGTTGCACTGTCTCAGCATGCTGTGGATTGTAAGTATGAACCTTGATCTCGAATGGACGAAACCATTTGTTGACTTCCTTCTCGACCTTCTCCACGACTGCCGTCGGTTTGTCCTCTTTCTTGAAGAAACTGAGGAACCGATTCGACTCGCGTTTCTTCTTCTCTTCTGCTATCTACAAATCATCACATGAAAAGCATAACTCTGAACATTGCTGATTGTCTGAATGTGGACAGATCCAAGTAGAAGAAGTGATACAGAACACTCCGAACCATACCACCGCTTCCATTGATCCGGCTGCCACATTTACCCTCATTTTGAGCAAAAAAAGGGTTTTCTACCCCTCATATTTAAATATTTGTTACCTTTTTACCCTCTTTCACAAACGCAAATAGCAACTTTGCCCTTCCTCTGGATCGAATGGAAACAGAGCAATGCTCCAAACAGTTGGGAAGTGTTACAGAACAGTGTAGACAGCTGACCTCTTTCTCTTTCTTTTCCTGTTCCTCCTTGGCCTCTCTTTCCTTCCTTTTCTGTTCTTCCTTTGCCTCCTTTTCTTTCCTCTTCTGTTCCTTTGCTTCTTCTTCCTCTTGTTTCTTTTTCTAAACATATGTATATGTCAACTCCGTGCATTGATCATATTGAAATACCATCAATATACAATATTCGTGTTCTTTCTGTTCACGTTTCCAATAATCCTTTTCTATTATTCTATAAATGAGACATGTTGATGATGTTGTAACAGTTCTTTACCCAGAGAGTTACTTCTTTGTAAGTCTGAGCTGGAAATACAAAGTAACTTGTGATTGTAGTGTAGCCCCTTTCTAGTCGATCATAAATGTTTCCCTAACCTATTGACGCATTCCTACGCCGACAATGAGTGACCTTGTCAAGACACATTCTTCTTGTCAAATGGATATGCGTTCCAACACAAAATAAGCGTTACTTATTAACCACGAGTTGTCAAAATTGATTTCTGATTGTTAAAATTGTCAAAAAAATTCCCACTGTCAACACCATACATAAAAAAGACACAATAAATACTTTTTGAATAAATGTTTTTGAATGTTTTTTGAATAAACTCCGTGCAAAACATTCGCATACCAGCTGCATCCGCAAATGTATACCGTTCGTATGTGACAGCAACGCTGTCCGTTCACTTCGCATACGGACGGCATGCGAATCGTATGCGACTGTTTTTTTTCAACGGTTAGTACTAGACGTAATTCAGCTGCGCGATCTAATGCGAGCGGTATGCAAATGTTTTTAACGGAGAAACAGTTAGTTTGAGATCGCGTAAAATGTTTAAACCACGCATTAGGTACTGCTGATGTCCATGAATGGCCCACAACTTTTTTTTAAAATTTTGCCATCTTACCCCTCCCCTCCCAAAACTTTCGTAAAACGTCAAAATTTCCATACAAAACATGCTTTATTCTTAAACACACACATTACAGTAATCATAAGTCTTTGGGAGGCAGCTCCTGTTCATTTTTATGTCTATATATGCATTAAACAACAAACCCCATGATCATTTTCACATGCTACCTTTAAAAAAACTACTGAAAAGGGTAAACTGATAATGAAAAGAAGCTGAAAGAACGAATGCCGGGGGGGGGGGGGGGGTTAAACCCCCCCAACTCATCTCTTCTTTTTGTCTTTTCTCCTCTTCCTCCAGACGTTTTCGTTCGGCTTTCTCTTCCAGTTCTTTCCTTTTGCGTTCTTTTCTTTCCTGAAAGCATACATTACGAATGGTCTTTGAAGAAAAGTCTTGTCAAAACCCACAACTGTGGTGTTCATTTTCAAATGTATAATAATTCGACTTGAAGTGATTGAGATAGGGACCAACTTCTTCCTCTTGTTTCGCCTTCGCTCGCTTCTCTTCCTGTTCCTTCCTCTTTTGTTCCTTTTCCCTAAAGTGCTTGTACTTACAACATGGACATACGCACAAATGATCACGTCCTCATTATGGCTTCATCAAATGGAATGAAAAGAACCACAACACCACCCATATTACGTGTGCACTTTCAAAGGCTAGAGTAACTAAAAGTTATGATTTAAGGTATGCGCACCTTTGTAATTTTTCCTTCTCCAGTCGTTTTTCCTCCAGTTGTTTCTTCTTCAACTCCACGGCAGCTTCCCTTTCAGCCTAAAAAACAAAAATCAATCATTATTTCGAAAACGGAACAAAATAAAGAGAAACGTTCCATACCTAAGTTGCTCTACACATAAGAAGCATTAATTGTATTATATAACAAGAGAAAGCGAACCTGTCTCGCGGCCTTTTCAGCTTCTCGCTCTTCTTTACTCTTCTTCTGTGATTTCGGAGTAGTTACTATTTTGGCGCTTCTCCTTTTACTCGGACTTTTCTCGTTTTCATTTGCTTCCTGGAACGTCCTACGGTAAGCAAAATAAAAGAAGTAATGACAATTTTTATGGTAGGGACCGAGTAGTGCAACACCTCCAGTACTGCCCAAGCACACTTCTGCAGATTCTCAAATCATAAAATTACAAAGTGGCATAATAATAATGTGAACAAAAAACACTCGTTCCTCTGAGACAAAGGGATTTAGCCCCTCTCGAGACCGAATCGTTATGAAAACGAAACAAAAAAGCTTATACCCCATCTTTAACAAATACTCATTGTCAGATATAACCATACATCGACAACAAAGTATTTGATAACGCCGAGGCAACCCGGTTTAAGGAACCTTAACATTTGAAGCACCCCCTAAATAGGTGATATGCACACCGTTTCTGGCGTCTTGCACTGGAGGGCCATCCAAAATTTGTAAACGTTACACGTCGATGTACGGATATAACGCAACGACGGTAAAACTATAACGTGTTGCCAAACGTTTAAACGTATGTACATAAACGTTTAAAACATTTTACATATCACAACCATATCACCTGTTATCAGAGACAAGAAAGAAGTAAGGAAGGGTTATGGAATTACCTCATTCCCACTATCTAAATTATTGATTGGAGAACTGTCGAGTTCAATGACATCGGGATGATCTCTGGCATCGGCCGATCCGTCATTCGATGTCTGCAATATGTCAATAACCAACAACTCTCATTACATTCCATACACTAAGATCGTTTCACTCAAAATCAGTTATCCAACAACGTGATAAGTTCTCGTACCATGTCCTGTGAAGACTGTTCCTCCTCTCCACTACTTTCCTCCTCAACCTTTGCTTTCTTCGTAACAATCTCAATTGGGGAACCATCTCTCTTTCTTGATTCCACAACTTCATCGTTTTCCTTTGGTATTTCTTCATCAATTGCATCCAACATCTGAATAAGAAATGAGCTAAGTACCAAATACAAATATTTCATACGGTGGAATCAAAGTACGTGATGATCAAGTCGTACAGCACGAGTCCTCTTTCACTAACAATAACATGGAACACACATAAACAATGTACATTTTACAATAAATGCGCCCATGACATCAAAGTGCACTACTTACAACGGGAAAACCGTATTTTCAGCAAAACAGGAATCGTATAACTTACTATTTTGTTGTGAAAAATGCTTAGACGTCTATAGAACCAACTTAGTAAAGTAACAATGTAAAGTCCTGCCAAGTTTCACAAAAGGACTGCATTTTTACAGTTGTTATTTTCCCGCCACATTGCCGCACATTTTTCTTGTTAGCGCGTGCACGAAAACAAGTTCGTGTAAAAGGAACATCGTACAAAAAAACGGTTACTGTAATTAGGTTAATCGAAAAGAATCCAGTTAGCAAAAATATTTCATTATGGAAACTGTGGTAATTGGTTAAAAACACAAGCGTTACTTTGCGGATACCTTGAAGATGCTCCCCTTAACCTATTTATGCAAAAGTCCCACTTTTATCCGTCACCTAGCGCCCGAAAACCAACTTTGAAGGTTTAAAAAATCAAATGTAAATTTAGGCGGGAAGCTAGATTGTGAATCAAGGAGCACAGAGAGGCGGAGTCGAGAGATGGGCGGAGCATGGAGAGCGCTGCCCGGCTAGGCACATACACACTCACGTACATGTTGAGAAGAGAGAGTGATTATCGATTTAGGTTTGTACGAAATAAATAGAAATATGAATCTATAATTATACGAGCATATTGTACGAATATGTTTCCGGCTTATCGCTACTCTTGTGCTTGCTTGTCCGTCTCTCCTCGTTCGATTCCTTTCTTATTGCTCTTCTTTTTGCGAATTGCATTAGCATGCCCTTATGATTATGCAACTATTCATGTTATGTTGGAAGGCGGGAAAAGTAGAGGAGAAGAGGGGGACGGGTGATGGGGTGCACTGGTGAAGGGAGAGAATTGCACCCCTCGGGCGAGGCACTTGAACACACACACTTTCCGTGTATTCTCAAGGTCTTTCCTGACGTTTCGCCCGCTTCTTCCCTGAATGCTTGCATTTGACTGCGTGTGATGCACATACCTCCTCCAATATTTCTTTATGCCCTCGGGCAGCCTCGGATTATTTTGATAAATCCTATCGGTGTGACTTTAGCATTGATAGTTACCCAATTATGTGAATGCTTGTTGTCTGGAGGTCGCCTTTGTGTTGCCTAGTACTATCTCCTTGACAGACGACCTTTTCGAGAGTGAAATTGGTGAGGGGAATAGGAGTGAGGGAGGAATGTGGGTGAGCCTCCCCTGAGGAGAAGAGTGAGGGAGGAAATATGGGTGAGTCTCCCCTGAGGAGAACAAGTGGACGAAACGGGAAGATGGTCTGAAGAGGGCCGCTGTCTTTCTCCTTTTCCGTCCATATGTTTCGAGGCATTCTTTGTCGATTGAATGAACAGTTTTGTGTAACGTGTGATGTGGGATGTTTCCAATTGATGTCCAATCGACTCTTACTTGTTATCATCTTACTGGCTACTTTGAGTGTTTCACGTGTTCCCTCGTGTCTCTTTCCCTCATTCGCCTTTCCCTACACATCCTTCACTCTATTCCCTCGCTGATTCTCTCTCATTCAATCTTTGTTTTGTACTGGCCAAAGGGCTCCTCGAGAGAGTTTCTCGATGCACAAACTGTGAGAGGAAAGCGGGCAAATTTTCGAATAAATCTTTCATTTGGGTGAATACGAAAATAGCGCACGTCATGGCTATTTGCGTCATGTGTCTATTGAACCGCGTTGAGATAAGGAGCGTTACTCGTGCTCTCTCTCTCCCTCTCTCTCCATCTCGCTCTCTCTCTCTCTCTCTCTGCCTTCGTTCATCATCATTCAAGCATTACTGGATATGGCAAAAGCCGTTCCTTTTTTCTTCTTCTTATTTGTTATCTTCGCTTTTCCTCCTTATTCTCCACCCCCCAACCTGCATCCAAAAGAGCATAAAAAGCAATTCCCACGAGTCGAGATGCTTTGAAACAAAAAAGGCGAACTCAATCAATTCAAGTGCTTTCAGGTAGGAATAATGGGACGCAAGAAGATTCAAATCACTCGAATCCAAGACGAGCGGAACCGCCAGGTAAAAATGTCTCACACATCCATCAGAGAATATCTTCATCCTCTTCTGCTCCATTTAAAGCCAGACATTGCGCTTGAAAGGCGGTTACAGTAGCCGACCGACACAAAAAAGGGCCGACGGCAGGCAGAACACGAGAATCTCTCGTTTTCTGTCCCCGAGGCGATAGATGCATGACGTCAGCAATTGATGTGCAGGTGACATTCACGAAGCGCAAGTTCGGCTTGATGAAGAAGGCGTACGAGCTGTCCGTGCTGTGCGACTGCGAGATCGCCCTCATTGTCTTCAACTCCACCAACAAACTCTTCCAGTCAGTGATTACCGTACTCGTTATCACCTTTCGCCCCCACTAATCACCCTTCTCACCCTGTCAGGGGAATTCACCCAACATATCGCCTTCCCATGGCACATTTCTATGCTCTTGTTCCTTTTTCATTGTCAGATCGATTGTTTCTTCGACTTCTTTCGTTGTTGCTGCACGCGCTTACTCCGCGCAACTTCGTTGAGATCTCATGAAGGGCTAAAAGAGAGAATATTTCTGAGAAACCGGGTAATGTGGGGAGAATACGTGAAGAAGTGTGCTCCAGGGTGAAACCGGTTCGTGTATGTGCCTTCTGTTGACGTAGCCAGTGATTGTTTGTGTAGATCACATGTTGCTGATTGTGTCGTTATGGCATTCATCCACTCACTCCACATGAGAAGACCTCTTCTGCTCCTCATTATTTTATCCTATTTATCGCCTCAGGTGCACTTTCTCAAGTCTTCCTCCTTTTCATGCCTATTCTGGACTTTGCCATCCGTGATCAACGTCAGTTGCTTTTTCTCTACTTCTTTCATCTCTCCAATTGTTGTGCGCTCTTTCAATCACAGCCTTCATTCCCAGAAGGACTATCATAATCAATCGATCATTGAACACAATATTGAGCAGGCGGAAAGAGAGATAGGATGATGCCTTTAAGGAGGAAGAATATGTTAGATGCAATGAGATGGATGAGGAGGTGGGCGGAATGCCAAGTACAAACCATCAGTGGAACGTCAAACTGATGGCAGAGTGTTGTTGTTCGGGCAAATAATAACTATCTACACGAGCATACTAATTGAAATCCGGCCACATGTGTTCTAGGTCACACCCTTCTCATACCTCGCTCTCTCGCTCACTCTTTCGCCCTCGTCCTCTGTCTGGATGACACCCCCTCATTCCTCGCGCTCGCTCACTCTCTCGCGCTCTCTCTCTCCCCTCACCCTTACCCTCTCGGGATGTGTTTTTGGGTTGTATCCCCTCATACGTCTCCCTCGCTAGCTCTCTTGTCCTCTCTCTGGATGTGTTGGGTGACATCCCCTCATACCTCGCTCTCGCTCACTGTTCCACCCTCTCTGCGAACGTGGTCTTGGTGACACGTTCCTCCTAGATGTATCTCTTTTCCCCTTATGGGGCGTTTTCCCTCCTTATCCCCCTCGTCGAGAATGTTGAATCACGTGGCTTATGCCCTCGGGGAAGATCAGTGGATCGATATTCCCTTTGATGTGTTGTGTTGTTGCAGATATGCGTCGACGGACATGGACAAGGTGTTGCTCAAGTATACGGAATACAACGAACCGCATGAGAGCCGAACCAACCAAGACATAATGGAGGCCCTCCAACGGAAGGAAGGAAAATCCGGTGGTGGAGGCGATTCTGGTATGTCATTCATGTGCAGTCTATTCTACTCCACTGTTATGATCTACCTATGAATCTCATTTGAAATGAAGAGGACGCGCCAATATGTTTGTCCATTATGACGGAGGCGTATTCCAGATGACGAGTCTCCCGGACCCTCGACGCCTCACCAGAACGGACACGTGACCACCAGCTCGGCCCCATCGGCCGCCAATGCCGTTTCTTCGACGAACGACGGGAATGTTCCCGCCCAGAATCCGGCCGCCGCCAACTTCCGAATGCATCCTCTCTACCACAACCTGTTCATGCCCCAACAAGCGTACGTCTCTCCGATAGTTTCCTCCTCGGATGTTCCGAAACCGCCCGATTTCGTCCCGTCTACGTCCTATCTACCGTTTCACGACCCGTCATCCGCCTCTGCTGTCACCTCCTCTCCGAACATCCACCATGATTCCGATTCATTAGTAACACGGATTGGCGATCCGTACTACCAACATAAGCCGAATGTGTATATCAAGAACGAACCGCACAGTCCGCCGGAGAAGCGACCGCGTATCGCCGCGCCGCTTGCCGCGTCGCCCTGGCCCGCGGCGGCAGCGCAAAATCTCGCGTAGTGTGTGGCAAGCTGCTGCTCACAACACATAGTGACTGTTATCCCAAGGACGGGAGATTACCCTTTCCCAGTTATTCTCCTCTCACACAGGTCTTCCCTTTTCTCCCCGTTTTTCCTTCCGCTAGGCTTTTGCTTTCTCGTTGAATATATATTATATGCGTATAGTTGTGTTGTATTGGTAGTGTCCGAGTGGGAGCCTACCAGGTGAGTGCCGTAGGTGGTTCCCTCGGGGTATAGCTCGCGAGGTGCTCCTGGCAACCTCGCGAGCCCTCCTTGCAGTATATCTCAGCGATTCTGTTCACTGGCCGTGTATTTGCATCATAATCAGTCGTTGATGTCCCTGTGCTTGTCTCTTCTCGGTTATTCGCTAACTAGTCGATCGCCCTGATGGGCGGAGCTTATCACTGCAACTAGTCTGTCTGTCAGTATCAACCATTTCCATTCAGAGCACTTCAGATTATATTTTGATATTATTGTACTTATTATGTAAAGCATTATATAAGCAGTTCTTCTCATACATTTATCAGTCAATAACAATGGGCAAACATAAATAGACAGAAATTAAACGAGTGGAGCTTTTTGACCACTCAAATGGGACAAGAGACAAGGTGCCGAGAAGGCGCCCGCGATAGAAAAAAAGGGGCACCATCGGGTACCCTTTGGAGAAAAGACACCCAAAGGGGCACCATCGGGGTACCCTTTGGGGAGAAGACGCCACGAATGGGCTGTCTACTGACTCGTTTTACTTCATTCGTATGAAACATGTAAGAAAATGTTTCAGTTTGGATTTGTAAAGTAGGAAAGAACGATAGAAACGAAAAGCCTTCTAGCTGCCAATCTAATCAGTATCATTTAGCAATTAGAAACGAAGGGGAACAGGGAACGGAAAGGGGAAGCATCGAGTATCATCGACTATTCTGGAACGGACCTCCCATTAGATTGCGGAGATTGTTCTGCGAGAAGTTCGTTTGATTGTAGGGGAACGCCGTGTTCAGTGGGTTGAATGCTGCTTGCTGCTGCACGAATGACCTGCAATGCAATGCAACCAATCACAGCCCATCTTTGATATCATTATGTTCTCAGTTGTTATATTATAATAATAAGAAAGTAGTTACATCGTATTGAGATCGTACCCTGCATATCCAGGAGGAGCCGAGTTCGGCGTCAAGGGGAAGGCAGCCGAGTTGGGAGTCACTGGGAAGGCAGCCGAACTCGGCGGCTGACGGACCTGCGTGTTGTAGTTGTAGATCTCCTGCAATTCATACTATTAATGCGAATAACAACAGTCCTCTTCGTCGTCTCATGGAGACACTAAGAGGGTATGGACCACAATGGGAAAGAGGATAGACGGGAGAGAATGGAGATGACTCATACCGCCCAGGGAGATGCCTGTCGTGCCTGTTGTTGCTGCTGCAGGTAGTTGTTGGTGTTGTGCATCAGATCGAGCGCGGAGGCCATCGTCGTGCCTCCTGGGGGAGCGGAATGAGGGGCCACTTGCTGGGAGATCGAAGAGGACATCAAGGGTTGGCTGGTCAGAGTGGTCGGCACCTGAGAGGAGCGGATGGTCGAGGCACTCGACGATGTCTGGCTGACAGGGACGGATGTGGCCGAGGAGGTAGTCGGTTGCTGGGAGGTGGACGGAGGCGGATGGCGAGTGGGACGAGGAGGAGTGTCGTCGATGATGATGATATCGTTGTCCAAGCTATCATTCGCTGTGTTCTTGTTGCCCCCGAATGGTGTTGATGGAGGTGGAGAGTTGGGATAGTACTGGGCGTTGATGGCGCGCTCCCTGTTGGCATTGGAGATGGAGGGCATGGAAGCTCTCATGGCGGCGGACAGATTGAGATCGTCCTCGTCGTCGTCGGAGAGTGTGATGATATCCGCATCCCCGACGGGCGTCTTCTTCGTCACCTCGGCCTTCTTGTTCACTTGTGCCAACTCCTTTCGCAGAGCCTCGTCGTCATCGTCATCAGTGATGTCCTCCACCTGAATCATACCATTCCTTCTTTCTCCTCCTGCACCCTCCTCATTTGCCCACTCTCTCATCTGTCTATCATCTCTGATCCCTTTTCCTCTCACTCTCACAGTACACTTCCTTCCTGGTCTCTACCTCGTGTGTGACGACATTGAATGTTCCATCCTTGAGGAGTTGTACATCGGAGGCCTGGTTGGGTACTTCTTTCAGAAGAGTCATGAAGTACCTGAAAAGGGTGTTGTGTATGCGACCATCATTCGTTAGAATAACAAGATTAACAAGGTGTTTTGTTGCATTGTATATATGTTGTATCTCCTGGTATCAGAGTGGGGGAGTGGATTCAGTGTGCACGATAATATGGGATGGCGTGGATAATCTGTCTGACTGGAGGCATTTCCTGTTCTCTTCCCGACTGTGTGTTCTGCCAGGAAGCACCTCTGTTGACTGTTCCCTCCGGCATACACCGAACCTCCGGTTGCCGTGAGTCCCGAGAGTTCCTGCCCCGAGGGACCTGTCGGGTAAAGGGAGAACACGTACATTACTCACTCTAGGTAATTCTTTCGACTGTTCCATTTGACCACCAGGAGTGACTTCTCTCCCCTCGGCCATCTGAGGTACCTTCCCAGATGCATCCCTCGGTCATCTGAGGTACCTTCCCAGATGCATCCCTCGGTCATCTGAGGTACCTTCCCAGATGCATCCCTCGGTCACCTGAGGTACTTTCCCAGATGCATCCCTCGGTTTCACCTTGCCGCCACCCCCTCAGGGCAGTTTCATCTCATGGCATCCCGTGCCCACCGAGACTCAGATAGTGACGACAGAAACACACATGAAAGGAGGGGATAAGCTTGAAAGTGGCATATCCAGGCAGAGAGTGAGAGATGTGGGGAGAGAGCAGGCAAGACGGAGAGAGGGTAGGCAAGCAGAGAACAGACTATACATAGTCACACGTCAATCGAAAATAGACGAGGGCGGGGTAAGAATAGAAAAAAACGAGGGACCAGCAGAAACAAATTGGTCAGAGAGGACAACAACACAACAAGTAGACGGGCCAACGTTCCGAGGTGAGCTATTCGACTCGTGCCGAGCCCCTCCTTGAGCTCATTGGACTCGTGCCGAGTCCCTCCCTTCCCTCATTCGGCTGCATCGACGTGCCCTCGTTGGGCCTCGTCGTCCTTCCGATGGGAGGGAGCATAGTTGGACATTGTTGCGTGTGTGGTCGCAATATGTGGAAGACAATGGAGGATGGACAGTACACGCGGCCCACCCGACACATCGTGTGTACACAACAGACGAGACCAGTCCGACCCGCCACGACTCCAAGAGAACACCTATCAGGGGACATTCCAATCCATCCAGGCAACACTCAATCCAACAAGCTATTTCCATTTCACACCTTAGCTTCTCTATTCATGTGTGTCTGTGACATGACATGCGCACAGGACAGAAGAGGAGTTTCCCCTGGGGATAAGAGGCGTATCACCTAATCATACCTTGGTGTCAACATGATAAGACGGGAGATAAGGGAGCAAAGATGTTGGAAAGAAACGAACTGGTCGATGATGATGGTGGAATAGGCGGCATTTCCATTGCAAACGGCGCATTTCCACGTCGGTCGTTTCTCGTTCATTTGCAGGAAGAGGTTGAGGTCGAAGCACTGGAGGTGCGAACAGGAGCGGGAACGGGCTGCGATCATCATTCGCGTCTTCCCCAACTGAAACAATACTTTCCCCCATCATAGTTTCAATATAAGCACTTCAACAAAGATAACTGTGCTTCTGAGGTCCCCTGCCTTGTACATAGAGCCGACTTTTCCGTGGGTTCTCTTTTATGATTTAAATACCAATTGGCCGTTTTATGACTGGTTAGAAGGGTCAAACTATGGTGTAACTGTCGAAGAATAACACATGACCGGTCTTGTTTTTCGTGTTTTTCGGACCAAAGTGAAGATTACATGAGACCAAAAAAAGTACCTTTGCCCCTTCATGAAAGCATCGCACAAATCATGAGCAAAGTTGCAGTTATTTATTAACATTGTTATGCGTACAAAATTTATTTCAGCATAAATTCGTTAAAAGAACAAAAAGACTTTTGTTTCAAGCACGTGACAATGATTGCTTAAACTAGACACTAGTTCTGAGTGTTACGGATTATGATGCATATACTGCATGGAAGAACCGTATCTTGTGAATATCTCCCACCCCACGTGGCCAGAGGTCACTTGATCTTCAATTTCCCGACTGATTCGAGTTCAAACACGTAAACCGTATCGTGGTTGCGGTGCATGTGAATATCTCGGTGCGTTTCTTTATAACAGCGGACCGGAAACCGCTTCCACGCGTGTCTGGCCATACCGGGTCCGACTGACCATCTCATTCACGTGATAGTACCCCCCCCTCTCCCATGTCACTATCACTCCCAAAATAACCCGGCTCCGACGGAAATAGTCAACGACTCCGCATTGTTTCTAATCGAAATTGTGATCAAACACTCGTAGAAGAGAGGTGACAGCATGACGGGAAACGCCGTGATAAGGGAATTGTATTGGAGGGGTCGGGGAAGAAGAGGAGGAGAAGGAACATCTTGAGGGATAAGGTGGCAAGGAGGAGGAACACCCTCAGGGAGGGAGCAACCTCGCCCATGCCCGATGCCCCTCTACAAGATATCATGCGATCCCATAATCGCCTTATCGCATAGCACATACATACATATATTTGCCACTGATGATATCTCGAAGGGGATCAGGGGGAGGTGAGGGGGGGGGTAATGAACCAAAGAAGGAAGGGCACGGGAAAACCCGACTCTTTTGTGCTAGACTTTTTAAAAATAATAGGAATGAAAGGTATAAGTAGGGTGAGGGATGGGGTGGAAGAAGGGAGGGAGGAAAACGTCGGGGGAGGGAGGAGGGATAGGGTGGAAGAAGGGAGGGGGAATACGTCGGGTGAGGGAGGGAGAGAAAAGGGATACGGACTGCATGTTCTCTTATGACAGTGTGTGTCAGTGGCCGCCGACGGCACGTGTATCTCCCATTTCACAAATGATGACGTCTCAATGATTATGACGCTGAGTGAAATGGCAGCCGCCAAGGGACAATCCCGCTCCTTATTAGTGGGCTGTCACTGACACCATGACAGGAACCCGTGACCATTGTCACATGGGCATCTCTTTCAACGGACATTCCCTCACCTCGAGAGGCAACCGACGGGCATTTGCATGCATCATGATAATAGGACAGCAAAGAAGGTTTGATTGTCGTTGCCCTTATCGATTATGCCTGATCCGGACATTATCAGGGGCATGTCAGGAGGGGAATGAGGGATGGGAATTCAGATGAGCAAGGTAGAAAGAGAGAGAGAGAGAAGGTCTCCAGATGGGAAGAAGGGAGAGGAAGGACGCGTCACATTGCCGTATACAAAGCACACGCCGCCTTTCCTGGAAACTGAGGCAATTTTGCATCTGCCAGTCACACTCAGTGGCTATTACCGGACTCACTCTTGCAGCTGACACCCACACCATGAGATGCAGCTCAGACTCGACCGTCCTCCTTCCTCAACCCATACACTGTTCCCTTCTCTTCCCCTTCCCCTGCCTTCACCTCCTGATAGTCGCCAAACAGTCGTTTCTCTCACATAGTTTGATTAGCTGAAAGGCCATTCTGAATAAGCCCTTTCATGGGCATCATTGTATGCTGTATTGGTCATCCTCAACCACAGAAAGGGATCTCAGAATCACCCAGAATTGTCGAGGTGCGAACAAGGGAAGAAGGGAAAGAGACCAGGGACCATAAGGGAGGCGTATGGGGACAATAACCGGGAAGGAGACTAAGGAAACTACAAAGGAAGGGAGGGACAAAGGATGGAACGGCGTGATCGACAAGTATGCACAGGTTGGAGGAAGCTCGAAATGTGCATAATCCGAAGTGTGATATGTCACGTTTCTATGTCTGGGCATGAGACGCCTAAAGAGGACAACGGGGTTGTGTAGCCAGGCAACAATGGATCAGGGAGGGATCGTCTCCCATGACGTGAGGTGCCAGATGCCGTTTCGGGGACAAAGCCAATGATGTACGACGGCATATTACTGACAACATGTCGATACTCTTCGCACACAACGCGTTCCCTTATTTCTTACCCTTGTTCCCCTTATCATTCTCCCTTACCCCCCCCTTACACTCCCTTATCCCCCTTACACTCCCTTATCCCCCTTACATTCCCTTATTCCCCCTTATCAAGAGGGATTGCCGAGTTCACTTTTGAAGGACGTCACACACAGCTATGTAACCAATGTGAAACACTCGCAAGAGTAGAATGGAAGAGAATGGACATGTGGTAGAGAGTTTGTTATGAGAGGGATGGCCAATTGAGATCATTTGACAGAGGGATGGCAAATTGGCACACAACTATTCATTATACTATACTAATATGTGCAATTGGCACATGAACTGCGCACACATTTCACGTTCTCCGAAAGCCGCCGCCAAGGCAAAGCGCATTTCGTTATTCTTTTTGCGTTTGCCGCCTTTATGGTCGTTTGATTTTTGATACGTAGAAAGAAACAACTAATAGGGAGATCACGAATCGCCGAGTGGATGTCACAAAGAAAGCGAACGGATTACCCTTCGCACATTTCATCTCATCTTCTCCAATCATCGTATTTCCACGCTTTTCCATATCATAGGGTTTATCCCCCATCTCGTTAATAAACGAGACTGCGCAACAAGCTTTTAATATCCGGGCGATATTTCAAC
>JACMIJ010000310.1:0-15583 GCA_014805365.1 Koerneria luziae | reverse complement strand
ATCATAATTGCGATTTATGGTCAAACATTCACATTTGGTGTGTACTCGTAACATAACTTATTGTTAACTTCAAACGATTTCTACATCGCAATAATAGCACACAAACTGTGTAAACAGCGAACTATTGCAATTATAATAATAGTTGGGAAGGAGTCGAAACAGGGAAGAATGGTGATGACTCATCGTCTGAAGTCTCGTTCAGATCGAATGTGTTGTTGGCGTCGTTGGCTGTGTGTGACATCTGTTTCCTTCTGCTGATCGTTCCTCATTCGCTGGCGAACTTCAAGTTCTTCGCCATGGACTACAACTTCCGCTCCTTCTATTACGTGTCCAAGATCCATCTGATCGGTCTCGCCAATTGGACGTCGGCTGTTGCCATTTGGTAAGAGATCAGACAGACAGATAACACTCGAGGCTCAGCTCCCGATTGTCACGTAGCAGATATCGGGGAGGGTCCAGAGAAACAGAGCAAATAGTTCGAGGTGTCCATGAATAGCATGCAAATTAAAGGATATTTTGATCTTTGTACATATTGGTAGCTGCTACCCATTGGAGTATCATGGCAGGTTCGAGTGAGGAATGGCAACATCTTCCGTAGACAGTTGATTGACCAGAAACCTCAATTCAGGATGTTCACTGGTTGTTGCAGGTTGATGGTGTTGGTCTGCTTCGAGCGTGTACTGGGTGTTCGTCGTCCTCTTCGCTTCGTTGCACCACAAACACCGCGGACGAAGTTGTCTCTCGCCTGTGTTGGTGCGTTGGACACGTAAACACGTCACTTCTGTTTTGCACAGCTCATACATAATGGACGCTCTCTAGCATTAATACTACTTTTGCGCTTCGAAGACCGGACTGATCCTTCGTCGGTCTGAGTTTTCCATGGTCGAAGACCTGTGTTCCCTTTCGCAGACATGTCGTTCTCTAGACGAAGCATCTTCCTCTCTTCTGGTCTCCTCGTCTCTTCCCACGATGTCTTCTGGCTCTCTCTCCCTTCCTCCCAGTTCTTCTCCCTGTCGACCATTCCTTTCTTCCAATGTTCTTCTCGATTTTCCCTCGTTCCACTTCTTCTTCTTATGTTTCTCGTCCTTCCTTGTCTTTCTTCTGATTCTTCTCGAATGTTCCTTGGTTCCTCTCATATCCACCTTCTCCGTTCTCTTATTCCACGTATTCGTCTTTCATCGTCGTTGGTGTTCTTCTGCCTACAGTATGTTCTTTGCTGCCTACAGTATCCTCTTCCACATTGATTGAAGAGTATGATATTTCTCTGTACCTTGGACAGCTCATAGCAGTCGAAATAGAAAGTGAAACGAGCAAAGGATCCATTGTTCAGTGATTTTCGCGTTGATTCTGACGTTCTACAACCACGTGGCCCATCGATGTCTGTCGACGACCTTCTGCAATGACACCCAGATCATCGCTGTTTGTCTGGATGTCGCTAGTGATAAGTGAGTTTCTCCATTCTCCGAAACAGATGGTTATTATTGCACATATCTTTTTCTATCATAGATCATGCACGATGCTTACAATAACAGAACCGAGAGCACCATAAACTTGGTCGAACTTTGTTTCGACCATTTCCTGTGTTATTTCTTTGTCACCCTGCATCACAAGGCAGTTTCTCATACGAAGTTCGGGCATAAGATGATAGTCAGGGATTCCATTTGCGGCCTGATAAAACATCTCCATTAGAGTTATTGTTAGCATGATAGAGGATAGAGACATATCCCACAAATGTTCATTTCTTAGATGGCCAGGGAATCGTCCGAATGAATCACCGGAGTTCCTTCGAAAGTATGTCCGTTGGACCCGTCTGGCCAATGCCTTCCTCGTGGTATGCTCCCCTCTCGGTTCTCTCATCCACAGGTTCTCATTCCTCTTTTCCTCCTCATTCTGCTCAATGGAATGTTATTATTCTATCTGAAGAAGAGATCGTACTTCTCGTACTCGAATTTATCTCGGGTACGTTGTTGTTATTGTGATTAGTTGCTAACAATAAGGCGGAGAAGAAGTAGATCAAAGTGAAGAGGAGATTGGGGAAGTCATGGCTGTTGCACAGCATGAATACAGATAACGGCGAAGATGCAGTTGCTGAACCAACCGAATCTGCCGTACGTGAATGGAGTGTTCCGTCGACATTCGGATCAGGTCTGGCGAGGGGGAGAGAGGAGACTTCAGATGGACCAACGACTCCAGCACAGGGTCGCCGTCACCGTCTCCGCCATCGTCACCTCGTTCACTCTCACTCATGTAAGCCCGATCCATCTCAGCCTATCACCGTCACATACAGACTCCGTCCGCCGTCATCCTATTCGGAGATGCCATCCTACCCGATCGACTACTTAATTCGGCGTATGGGTAAGAATCCCCTTACTACTTCCAAGAAACCTATGAGGATGTCTAATGGGGAGCTTGTACGTTACATACTTTGTAGAAAATAGGCATGAACTAGCAATGGGGATCGATACAATACAATGGGAATACTTGGCTCCGTTCTGTACAAATATCCGACTGTCGCAATATAGTCAATTTTGCAAGCGTATTCTAATTGTTCACATTTCATACCCGGCTTAAAAACCGGAAAACGGAATAAGTTTGCCAAAATTTTGAATGCTTTAACAAATTTGTGTATTTGCGAAGGAACCTAACAATAAGATATCACACTACACTATAGCAACAGTCGGATATTTGTACAGAACGGAGTCAAGTAAGCCAATAATACACGACAACGAATACCACGACCTATACTCAAGAACGGTGAACCTAACAAAGTAAGTACAAAGCAGTACTCAACGTAGCGTGAATGTGATGCGCAGAGAACACAGACTGACCTAGAGTCATTTTTCCATAGTCCCCGACACACAATACAATCCAACCCTTGGAATGTCAGGAACAAAAAGACAAGACAATCAGATATATGATGCCATTGCGAATGTCAAGCAGTGTCACAGTCACAACATAGATTGACAGGACATCTTTATCTCATTTAGTAACATTGACAGTGTTGCTAATACCACAGATACAAATATGATCAGAACCATTCCAATCAATTGATATTCAGCTACGACGTGCGAACAGTTGCGAGTTTTCTGGTTGTGATTGGGAAATCGCTGAATTTCGTGGTTTTCTGTCTGTCTTCGTCTTCATTTCGTCGTCGATTGATTTCGACCCTTCGATCGAAATATCGATCGCGTAATCCGGGATTTATCTCATCCGAGAAGAAGTTGTCTCAACGGAAAAGTGTCCAGAGCGTGTGATGGTCGCATGCATTCATCTGCATATCACATATCCCTCCTCCGCCATATCATTCAGGTTTCTCAATACGTACCGCATTGCCTTTTGCTCCTTATTCTCTAACTGGTCCTACCGTATCCCATCATCCACATCTGTCCTCTTCACCTTTTCTCACCCCACTAACCTCTTCTACTAATTATCATGTCCAATGTTTCTGCCTTACTTTCCTAAATTAGTTTGTCTTCGTCTTTTCACGGCATTGTATCACCCTCATACAATGTCTCCCTTATAAAGTATCCCCCTCTTACAGTATCCCGCCCCTCCCTACCCCTCTCCCTCCCCGTTTTGATACTTATATCCAGTTGAGTCCCGGTCTCAAGTCTTTCCTCCCATTCCATTGTATTATCTGATAGGCTGTACAAATAAAAGAGTGAATTATGGAAAGGGGAGCCACCGGTGTATGAGGAAAGTCGGGGAAAGGTGTGAAATGGAGAGAAGGGAACAACGGTCAGGGAACTGACTATATACAGGGGAGGGAAGGCATTCTAGGGCTATGTTCATCAAAAGACACTTCTGTTAGTTGGAAGAGCAAGATATCAGTGCTGTTAGGATCAGAGGCCATCGATAGGAGGTGGGAAATGGTGAGACGGTGCATGTGATGATGGGGGGATGTCCCGTGTTATATGAGAGCCGGCTGCATGTCACAATCCGGCATCGTCACACGCAATGAGTCCTTCGTCACCTGCAGAATATACATGAGGGAACGTCAGCAGAAAACATGCATTCGAATAGAAGACGAACTGTGTACGGAAAGTGGCAGGAGAGGAGAACAAGCTCATCCATCATAATAGAACATCATTCACACATAATAAAAAGTAGCCTATCACTAACATACTGATGTTTCGCTCCCTATCCAGCTCTTCATCTAATATGCCTATTAGATCCCGGAGGTCCTCCTCCCTGCTATCTTTCCTTGCAAGTCATTAGGAACCAAAATGACCGCCTGACTAATGAACATTTTGATGGAATAACATGAATATGAGAGAAAAATATGTATATAGTAGTAAAAGATGAATGGATGGATATACCCTACCCTCGAAACAAGATGCCATGCTTCTTCGCCACATTCTGCAGTTATAAGAGGATGTGAACATCGGAGATATTCGTCCATTATCGCACACATCGATGACAGATATTCCGCACTCAATGTGTTCTGATCAATCAATAATTGATTATTTCAGTTCATCTTATTTACCTTATTCACATTTTGTGCAGTATTCATCGAATTAGTGGCCAAGTTTTTGCATTTGAGATATTGCTCGTCCACTTCTACCTGAAAGAATAACAATCCTAGTTGTTAGCAGTCTTGTTCAAGTTATGGCACCAGTTTATTAACTATATGAATGTCATTTTTTTGTTTAGTAACACAATATATGGCAACAAAGACCTGCTATTTGTTAATAGGAGAAAGTTATTCTATTTTTGAATCGTGATTATTATTTGAGAAGCCGTCGAATGTGCATAGAATGGAGTGCAGGCAACGCAGAGTTCAATCACAAAATGACCATTGTTTATTCTCATTTGGGCGTCATCTGCTTGTTCTTCACTCAAACATTTGACCGAATGAGTATCTTCATAACTTCTTAGCAAACACTGTACTGGCATGGAAGACCTGCATCTTACAAAAGACACGCGAAGACTATTCCCACTGGCTGTCTATTGTATGGACTACAGTACTATTCCTCCGACAAACACACACTAATTGGAACAGCAGAATGTTCTAGTAGTCTCTTATGCGAGCATGACTAAAGACTTTGTGAATGCACTCTTGGCTTGAATTGGATTGTCCTCACTTAGCATCGATGTGTGGTAGTGTCTGGTTGAGTGTCCTTCTACTGGAGTGTTCTCCTCTTCCCTTCCCCAAATGCTTCTGGTTCTTCCGAAAAGGCGAAGAGTGGGAATAAGATTGTCATTGGAGCGTGTAATGCCATTACGCGGTGTCTTTTTGCCATACGAACGGCTTCTGACCATGCACACACTTATTGTTCGGACAATGTATTACTCCTCTTAGAGCATTCGAGTTGCAGTATCCCTTAAGCCCAAAAATCTAGCCTTATCAGAAATAACAGTACGCCAATAATATCAAAGCCTTGCGTTGAATCTTTCATCAGATCTCTCTCCCCGCAAATGAAATGCACTGCAATCCACTAACAATAACACATGCGATGCGAACAATAAGTTGTCTCCAAATATTGGCTTCGATTCCGCATTTGCGAAAGGCGCAAATCACGAATTCCGCCACCATTATTAACTTTTGACGCAGGAGAAGCTAACGAACCTTGGCGAAGCAGGCCGCGTGCTCCTCGAACAACTGGACGCCCTCCCCACACATGTACCCGTAACTCGCACTCATCGCCTGCACTGAGATCGACTGACAGTGCACCTCCGACACGCACTCCTCAACATCACCACTGTCAATCAATATCACATCTATATGTTGACAAGCTGCAGTTATCCCTCTAAGACCCTCAACTGATTGTAAGAATATTCCATAAACAGATTCGATATATACCTGGAAGTGCTGAAACATCTTGCACAGGTTCTTGAATATGTTCCCCCCATGGAGGGGGAATTGTATGGACCCGGTCTGTTTCTCCACTTCAGCTGCATATTCCAACATCGGCTGAAAGTGACAGAAATGCTTAGCAGACTCAGTAATTATTCGCCTATCAAATATCCGACGACTATTATTCGCGAAGCCGAAAGATGGATGGGCAAGTTAATGGCCGAATTGAAAAGATTCCGGGTGGACACTACATATTCACTCAGTTATTCATATATTACCTCTCATTAGTCTAAAGGTGTCAGGGAAATTGAACTGCATGCAAAGACATTTTTCAGAACGTCAAGTAATTCACATGCCTCGTCTATTTTTAGCATGCGACTCAATGTTTTTTTTTGAATTTGAGACATGAATAACTGAAACTGTAATCGCACATACCTGCAAGCACCTGCCGACTGTTTGTTCTTTACCGTAATCGCACTTTTCGGATTGTACGAGAAGAACGAATGATAGAATGTGCAGGATGAGATGATACATCATCATCTACTCAGAGCATCGTGATAGAATTAGACATTCGAGAGGCCAGCCGATACTCCACATTCACAACACGACAAGCATACACTGAACCAATTAAGAACCCTCTTATTCACACCCAATTCAATCCATTGTCCACTTCCCACCTGAGGAGCTCCCTTCCCTATCCCCTGCCTCAATCAAGTACACTACTAATACTAAGGCAAGTAATAGCAATCAGAATTCAAGTAGTTGAACCACCACGTAACAAAAATAGCCGCATAGCAAAAGGATCTTTGAAGCGGTAGAAGCACAATAATTCTATTGTTAGGGCTTCCTTCAAATGTCACTTTCTAGTCAGTTCTATGCAACGACTTCCTTATCATAACACAATTCCTTGTCATAATTTATCCCTCACCTTACACTATACTACCTTTTCGTCTCCTCCTCGCAGCCCTTTTTGCTTTTCCCACTCCATATCTCATTTACCCTTCTCCATTTCTCTACTCACTTCTCTACGTGGATCCATTTATTTCCGAGTCTTATAATAACATTGATCTTATAATACAAGTAACAAAAAGAGTAAAAGAGAGAACGAATAAAAGAAGGAGGATGAGGGAGGAAAAAGAAGGCTGAACCGGAAAAGGGCGGGGAATCCGAGGAAGGGACTCGCGCGATTCTCTCTTCACTCCCTAATTGAAACGGGTATCACTGGATATGACGAGTTGGTCAGGAGAGAGGACAAACTGTACGAAGGACTTATCCAATGTGGATGGCATCCAAGAGGAAAGGGCTCAGGTCGGCTCATCATTACACGAGCTGGTCAAGAAGGTTCACTAAGGGGCTCACTAGATAGTGCTCTAGAATAAGAACAAAGTATGTATAACATGCTAGCGGAAGAACAATAAGTTATTTGAAAGAGGAATTGAAGGCACTGACCAGAAGATCCCTCACACGAATACCTCCTTTTATTCTTTGGGATGAACCTTCTTCTTCCTCTCTCGACTTTTCGATGATTTAGTTCCATTTTTCTTCTTTTTCTTGGACGAGGACCTCCTTGTCCTAAAAGCATCAAGTGAGAATCAGTTGATGACACGGTCGATGCGAATTCGCTCCGGGTGCATTTCGCACTCCCTTCTGCACTTCCTTCCCACATCTTATTGTCCTCATTCTCTCTCTCTCTCTGTCTTCGTATTGTCATCATTCTTTTGTTAAGTCTCTTCTACTACTATTCCCACTCACAATTGCAACTACATTAGTTATCTTTAATTATAAGCTAACTGAAAGGAAGTCCTTTTGATCGTACCCATTCTTTTCCTCGGCTCCATCTCCTTTGAGTACGGTATCGAGTGCCTTTACCGATATGGCAGAACTCTCGGCGCTCTTTGCTTCATCGACCATCCGTTGCACCCGATTCTGAGCGGTATTCAACCGGTCTCTCTCCTCACCGTCTTATTCGGAGTGACGGCGATCCCACCGCCTGAGGGCGGTTTCCTCGAGGAGCTCCTCGAATCCCTCCCTCGTTGTGTTCCCCATACGGTCACATAGAGATTCGAGTTGTGGAGGTAGTCGACAAGCTGAGTACAGTACTCTCGAAGTTGTCCCAATATGATACCTGCTTGGTCACTGGTTTGTATGAATACGTTTGTTCGTGGGCATAGGCGGGATTCGTCCCTGCGATGAAGGGAGTCGCCGCTTCCTTCTCAGCAAAAAATCGATATCTACAGCATGACTAAAATGACAGAAGAACCGTAAGAAATCGGAGGAGACGGACCTTGTTGATCCGCTTCGGGAGGCCGATGGCTGAGAGGATCTTGATCTTGAATGCGAAGTTCTTGCCGACCTAAAGCAGCTGTGCAACACATTCTATCGACGAGAATCGACACTTTCTATTATTATTCGAAGACAATACAAGTTGTTGCACTAAAGGTAACGCGATAAACAAAAACCGAAAATGCAATAAGCTAACCAATTGATCAGGACTCTCGACAAACTCTCCGCGGATCTCTTTGCCGGCAGTCGTCGCAGGAGCCAACGAAACATTCAATTGACCCATCTCATTGCCAGAGAAATCAACGATCGGGAATGACTCTTCTGAAAAGATCAATGAGTCACAGGATGTTCCTTCCAAAAAAGCGAAGAGTCTGTTTCCAGAGTCAGACTGACCAGAATCCACAAGGAATGAGAGTGATTGGAGGAAGACGACGGAGGATCCGATGAAGACCTCCGAGTCGGGTGGCTCGTAGAATGGATCGCGCTCCTGTAATGTGATCTTTGCTCGAGGAATTCATGACACGAGTTGTTGCATGGGAAGCCGTTCCAATGATCATTCAGTATTTCTGGAGGGAGCGTGGGATATTTTGACTAGAACGATCATTTTTCCATTGTCTTTGCGAGAAAATTGCAGGCCTGCAAAGCTGGACGCGCGACAATTATAATTGGAGCCGTGGATAGACAGATATAGGTGGGATATAAGGGGGAATATATGGGGATATATCTGCCCACGACTCCGTATAGTTTGACATAGTATGGCCGACAAATCATATTGAATGTACAACGAGATAAGCATACGAAATGCGATTTCAACATGAAATAGAAGTTCTCGCCTTTGGCAGATTCCAATTGGGATCCCCGT
This sequence comes from Koerneria luziae, assembly GCA_014805365.1. Taxonomy (NCBI): domain Eukaryota; kingdom Metazoa; phylum Nematoda; class Chromadorea; order Rhabditida; family Neodiplogasteridae; genus Koerneria; species Koerneria luziae. The sequence goes on along the minus strand of JACMIJ010000310.1, from coordinate 6,641 downwards.
CCGACTTGTTCTCGAACATCTCCTGCATACCGTAGTATCGACTCATGAATCGGTTCTTCTCCCACAGGAAGTGAGTGTCGTCCGCCACATTCAACACTTTCACCCACACCTGAGACCATCCATTATCCATTGTCAGGTACGCCATCATACAACAAATTCATTCCCTTGGAGCATTTCAGGTAAAGTACGCTCTGTAGTGTACGGTAACACAAAACCTTTGAATCGTAGTAATAAGTACTACACGGAACTGCAATACCGTAATCCGACCGACCTCTGTCAATCCGTGATCCAATCCACGAGCCTCTGGGGATACCAATGCGATCTCGAACTGGACATTCTTTTTCAATTCCTTTGCCATGGCATTTGCCCGATGCACCAATGGCATGAGGGCGATCAGTTCGTCCTCGAGAATCAATGCCTCTGATCAATCAATTGTGATCTTTGACCTCTAAGTACCTTTGCTCTTTCCGGATCGACTTCCGAGTCCAGTCAGGCCAGAATTGGCTGCGATCTCCTTCTGTGCAGATTCGTAGGTGATGTTCTTGTCGACTCCTTTCTTTGTCGGATTCGCGAAAACGTACAAGTGATTGCCACCGAAGAAGATTCTGGAACATCTCCGTTATTGATCTCCGGATCTCATCACTTGAATCCCCGAGTTCCGACCGAAGCCATGATCCCCTCGCATGATATTTGTTGTATTCTTATTCGCCATTGAATAAAGATATAACAATAAGTATCATAGGTCAACATTTTGTAATATCATTGATCATGTTAGTCATGAATGTCTTTCAAAAGCCTTCGCCGGCAACAAGCTATATATATTTGTGTTGTTGCTATGTTGTCGGTGCTATGTTGTCGGTTGTGCAACGACGCATGGACGGAATGCTGACAGCAGTGTCCCTCTCCAGCCAACCACTACTTCCTTTCCCTTGCTATTTCTGCTTCATAAATAATCAAAGTTTAGAACTTGTTTCTTAAAATGTGTTGAGCCTTAACAGACGATATAATACATAGAAACCCCATCTCAGCCCCTGATCCCCGCCCTCTCCCCAACCTGTCGTTTTGTTGCAATTCGGCCTCCTTGACATGTTTTCCATTGACGAGGAGATCGGTTCCGTCGGCTTCGCTGATGGTGATCTTCTTGTTTCCCTGATTGTGGATCACGGCATGGTTCGGTTGAATGGAAAGTCCATTCAGGACAATCGTCGGCGGAGGTTGCGCTGTCTTGTTTCCTGAATCAGGGTGCAATGTCCGCTCAATTCAAATTTCATCATTTGGTATAAAAATTGCTTCATCTTAAGCCAACGAGGCAAAGTAATCTCGCTGTAAATGTTCGTGGGAGATAAGATAACGTATATAAAGTACTGTAACAATGGAAAGAGACGAACCAATGGAGACCTCTCCTTCCGGAATGAAGTGCACGATGACGTCTGTCAGGGCGGGGTCCTCGTTCAGATTCCATAGATGGGGAACCGTCTGTCTCTTCTTCGCCGTCGCCGCGGTCTCCGCGTTCTCCGTCGACGCCTGACAAGGGATACTGTATCATCCAGTATGTATTACTGTATGATCAAAGAGGAAAAAGGAAGCAGAGATGATCAGATTGGCGAACAGCAGGTGGCGGCAATGTGTCGCCTGATCGGCATCAACGTGTTATGCAACTCATTTGCCCCAAAGATTGTTCTCTGCGCCGTTCAAAGATAATTTCGATTGCCACCGAACAAAGAGATGTCTACACGATTTTGAAGAAGTGTTGTCTTGTAATCTAAAAAAAGAGCATAATAACAAATTGGGTATAAGGGGACGCGCCATACATTGCATGTATTGTTTACTTAATGAGATCAAAACTACGCCCTGTGTTAATTGTAGGTGAACGCCATAATATTTTTGATCTACCTTGTTCTGGGCACGCAATGTCATATACCTTGGCGGATTCTTCGGCGAGTCTCTGTTGCCATGTCTTCTGTAGATTCTCCATTTCCTTCTGGTTCTCAGCCAACTGTCTCTTCAGTGCTTCGACTTCCTCCTGAATTCCTTCTTTGTTTTGATCACGGGGAAAACTCTCTTCGTGTTTCCTCTTCTCTTCATTTACAATCAGTTGTATTCCCTTCTCTCTCTCCACTCTTTCATCTTCTTCCTCTGGAAGAGTTCTTCTCCGTTTCTATAACGTCTCTTCAATCTTTCCCATTTACCAATAGAACAAATGACTGATGAGCAATGACTCTTTTTTCCAGTAAAACTAATTGTAAGCATGATTGTTGATTCTGATGTGATCAGTGTGTCCCTCACTCCCTCACTCCCTCACTCCCTCACTCCCTCACTCCCTCACTCCCTCACTCCCTCACTCCCTCCTCTACTCCCCTCCCTCACCGAACTACTGCCTCCTCCTCCGATCATCTGTTGGAGTCTCATATTCTCCTCCTTGAGTTCCCTGATCATTCTCTCCGTTGCCGATTCATTCACGACTGCCTTCGTCTTGATCGACTTCGTTCGATCGGCGAATCTAAACCAAAACGACTATAAAATGATATCGAGAGGAGGAACGAAAAAAGAGAGGGATGCGGGAGATGAGGGGAGAAGAAGAGGATGAGGGAGGATGGAGAGGATAAACAAATACTCATAGCTGTACTAACAGTATAAAGATGGACACATAGGTAAGTTGATACTAAAAAATTTTTTGTGTAAAATGATAAGCAAGGTCATATCAACCAACATAACACGGATTTGTACTAACAACAGAATACTAGAGAATGTGTTACTGAAACAAGATTGCAAGAGTGGAAGACAGTATGTAGTTTGATAAGGTGAGAGGATGGAAAGATTGCCTGAGGGTGGAGAGCGTTTCCTCGTAGTTGTCATCAGCAGGGGAAAGGGCGGCGATCATGATAGTTTTGCTGTTTCCGCCCAAGGCATTCTTCAGCAGGCAGGTCAACACCGAATCGCGGTACGGGATCTGTTCATTCACACTTATATTATAAATGGACCAATCAGATCTCCTATTTTGTTCTTGTTTTGTGGATAGACCAAAAAATCGTTGTTTGGGTTAATCCAAAGATAATCTGATCAAATTTTAAACGAAAATCCGAGAATTAGAGTGAATCTTTCTTTGTATATGATATTTTTATTTTTATTTTTATTTATTTATTATTTATTTTCATACTCATAATCTTTTCACACATCCCAGCTGGATCAAACTTGTCGTTCCCTCGTTCTTTCCACTTTACGATTTGAACCTCTTTTAACAGGTGCCGTCCCCTCCCCACCAGGTGTTTTCTTCCACTGGCCCGTGTATACTGTATTCGTGCATGTTACTTCCCAACTGTATTTGCGTGCCTGTACACCACACTCATCTTTTTTTCCTTGTATCTGTATTCATATGCCTATATTTAAAAGTACATTCTACAATAGTTACCGATATATCCACTATCCCCCGATATACAGTATGCCTAACCTGTATATTGGCCTTCTTTCCCTTGCTCTGCTGGTCATGGAGTGCTTTGATGACTCGTCCGAGAGTGGTCAGTGACTGGTTGATGACGATTCCCTCCTTCATCCGATCTCCAGTTGTTTCTGCTTTTCCTTGTCGTTCACTTCCAGCCAAATCGACGAGATTGATCTGTGAGTGTTTGGTCGTCCCCCCTCCTCCCGACTTCCCCGTCTTCTGATTGAATTGAATCTTCACGATTGTATGAGCTCTGAAGGCATACGTTATCATACAGTGTACTAACAATAAGACAAACAAACAAGTAAATGACAGGGATCGGCTAGAATAATTTGAATTTTGTGATACAATATAATTAGGTTGAAACTAAGAAGAATTAAAGGTAGAAGTTGATACCTGGAACTAGTGGCGTTCATTGAGGTGGCGGCAATAGTTCGGTTCTTGGTTCCCTCGTTGATCTTCGCATCGATATCCTTGTACGAGTTCACGGGACTGGCTGACAGTCCCTCCACTAAACAAATATTCTATGCCTGTTGCGTGACTGACCGTAGAATCCATTCTTGGGGTGTTCCCTGACCTTGAGTCCTCCTTTCGGTGGCGCCTTCGTTGTCAGCAGATCACGAACTTTCTCGCAGTATATCTCGAACATGGAGATGAAGACCTGATGCGGATCAAACTCGAACACAAAAGCACCTCATATTGTGTTTCTCCTTTTCCCTTCTTCTCTATTCGTTCGAAGAGTTCCTCGCATACAATAGGAATAATACCTAAACATTAATGTTACATGTTGTGTTTCTATACACATAACAATGTTAGATACTTGTAATGTGTCATTTGCAAGTACCTTTATTGGTTTTAGTTCCGACCATGGAATAACTTTTGCCGGATCCGGTCTGTCCATATGCGAAGAGGGAGCAGTTGTATCCCTTCCAGGCGTTGTCGAGGACGCCTTTCCCGAGATCTTCGAATACTCGTTTCTATACATGTCTTGCATTGCATAAGTGAGTGTTGTTCTCATGACAGAGATGTCAGTGGCTGCCACTTCGAGTCATCGGCCACTCGTTCACAGCCTCCTCTTATTGTTAGTGTTGCCCCTCCTATTTCCTAATTTTATGTGACACTAGAAACGACATAACAGCCTCTGCTCTGTTCGTTTCTGCATTCGCCTCTTCTATTGATGTTTAATTTTAAAAAGAAGAAAAGAAGCAGATCATAGCATAGTCTCTGTGATCATTCATCCAACTGGCAAGACATACTTGGTCAGCATAATTTGATCCGGAGACAGGTGTCAGGTATCCATTCGACTCTTCTTTGAATCCATCGTGCGACCAATAGCTGTGGTCAAACGAGAATACTCGCGGTTCGTCTTTTTTGCCTGGTTCCCTAAATGAATTCCCGTTTTCACTCGATATTGGAGTTACGGTAGCCAGTCCGGTCTTCACAGTGTATATCCTGTGGAGAAAAAGAGTAGGATTCCTGGCTTCTTCTGCCTAATGCATATCGAAGGCAGTCATCCGAACACGTCGAATGGCAATTCGCCCTTTAATGGTTTTCTCTGTTCATCGTCTACAAGACTGTGAATGTCGATCCAATGGTTGCCTACCGTATGAGTGTCCGGTGTTCGTCGGGCATCTCGATGATCAGCTGCGCCTTCTTCTGTTTCTCGCGGTCATTGAATGGCCGGACGCGCACTGCGACGAGGACATTGTCCGAGTCGGCGCCCATCTGAGTCGCGAGTCGAGTTGCGAGTCGAGTTGGGAGTCGATTCCGGGACGGAGTCGGATCCTCCGATGGCAATCCACGGGATCAATGGTGTTGCCAAGGGCATTGTGTGTCCTGGCGACGTGGTCCTCTCCTCTTGTGAAATGCATGCTATGTCAGGCATTGTTTTGATTGCCACCCTTCTCTTTGCTACTGCCCAGTGTCATATTCTACCTTTGTGCTGCCCAGCCAGACTTCAGTTGCGAATTACTCGGCATGACATCACTCTGTGTCACCTTAACATACTTCGATACCACATACTAGTGCGGTAGAACCACATAAGTTGTGTTGTACGTCACCAGATAACAGCTCATTATTATAATAGGTGGAATGGATGCATTGAATTCCTTCATCATTAGTACCCGTCTGGTAGCAAAGCCTAGTGCCACTCCCTGTGCCACTCGTGCCACTCCCTGTGGCACTCCCTGTGCCACTCCCTGTGGCACTCCTTGTTGGATCTGTTCCTATCCCGAGAGTCTGCCGCTTTGTGCTGGGACCTTGCCGGGTTTTATTACATGTAGTTAATTGGGTGCAGGCGGGAAATACGGTAGGTTTATGTAGTAACGCACTGAGAAACATCTGCGAGCGACTAATTGGGGAGAGCGAAGTTGGATCGGGGATCGGGGATACGGTAGATGAGAAGATTCCCGGTGGGACCCAAGGAAGTCTGGAGGAGAAGGCGGCAGAACACAAAGGGCAGAAGAAGGACACCTCCCTGCTGATGATGTCTTCAAAAGGAGAACAGTTCTGTTATCGTTGTTTGTCATCCGCGATTGCTATCTACAGTCATAAATACGGTAGTTTCGCCATTTTGAAAAGAGGACGGACTGTTACCGTAACCGAGGAAATTATTGTCCGTAACAGTTCGGTGGACAAACCGAATAAGTTGCACCACGATCAATCTCATTGGTCGTTGAACCTCCAGAATGTCAAAGGAAGTCGAGGGAGCGAGGTGCTACCTCCCACTCATGCTGCCTCCCACTCATGGTGCTTCCCACTCATGCAGCCTCCCTGTCAGCACCACTTCACTCATTAGAATAGCAAGAATGTCAGAACCTCAGCTCCTGTCACAGAGTGTGTCCACTCCCCGCCATGTTTATGATCCGATTTGTGTATCGCAGATATCTTTACAGGCCCGGCTCGTTTCATCTGCTTGTTTTTCGCTTCCGCTGGGAACAGACATCTTCCCGCCGGGAAGTTGGCATGTTGTCCTTTGTCTTGCTGTAGTGACCGCTTGCCCGCTTGTGGTGTGCTTCTGGCACCACTGGCGCACTCGAAGTGTCCCTCTGGCACAGTTAGTGCTTCTCCGATCATCATCTCCAGCCGGCGGCCGCTTCCTTCTGCTACACGCATAAAATGTGTATTCCAGAAATAAAATGCAGCCCCGAAGAACTTTGATCGTGCCGACAAAGTAAATGAAGCACCTGGGCGGGGGGGGGGG
>JACMIJ010000309.1:0-17149 GCA_014805365.1 Koerneria luziae | reverse complement strand
TGGCGTTGTCTTACAATCAGGAATGCGATTGCTTCAAAGGAAAAGGAAACTAATCAGATGTAGATTCTCGTATTTGGAAGAAAAAAACAAGGCCAATCAAATTAGTAATAGTAACTCACATTGCGGTGATCTTGCCATAGATTTCAAATGCCTCTTGGATCAAATCGGTTGACATCTGGTGGGTACATCTCACAAACACCCAGTTCTTCAACTGCAACAACCGTAGAGTTATTTTAAGCGAAAAGGTGTCAATGCTACACAAGCAGTCATTTGTTGATTTGCGGAAGCGTTGCAAAATACAACCCCTTATCGTTGGCAAAAGGGTTGTGCCGAAAGTTGCTTGACTTTAAAAGCCAAAAAAACGTTAAAATCGAGAAATCTCTACCGCGTGAAATTTGTACATTATAACATACATACGTAGCCAATATGCTGCTTGTACTCGTTGTGATCGCAGTCCACAGTTGATTCAATTCTATTCATTTCCTAACACGGCCAACATCAATTGGGAACGTCAACGAGCTTAATTAATTAAACTCAGAATAAAGCAAACCGGGGTATCAACAAAAACGCGAAGGACTCTAAGGCCAAACGAATACCGCAAATATACAGAACTTATTTTTTTTAAATAAATAAATACGTAAATGATACAAAAACAAAATAGCACAATTACATACTGTAGCTTTGCACTAAAATGTATTGATTATTTGTGTCTCGGCCTTTTACTACGGTATTGCACCAAAATTCGTTAAGATATACGGTATCGAATTCTTTTTTGAGGACTTTATATATATTTTTCTTTCTCCTATCGGCCAATTAAAATACGGGGAAGAGTGCATCTTCGCTTTTCATCATAATTCCTCCAGAAACGAGTAAGAAATAAGTTCCATCACAAAGGAATCGTTCGTGTCTGAATGATAGACATGTTGTCGTTAGTCGAAGAGAAGCTGCCCGTGAAATACGATGGCGAGTATAACGCGACTGGATTCCTTATCGCCTGGGCCGACGAGGAACAGTACCATTCCCGCTTGCTTGTTACATTCATGTTGTGTGGAACATGTAGAAGACGATTCTGTCAATGTGTCACATGTGATGGGCGGCGGAATGTGGGGACACGCTCCTGAACTTATTGTTAGTTCCCTAATTGTAAGCACCAACTATAGGACGATGTGCTGCCGGGATGCTTACTCTCTATTATATTATCCCATTATCCACCCCCTTTCCTCCAGTTCTTTGGTTTCCAATCGAGATCACAATCGTCACTGCGGCTGGAGGCTGAAGTTAGACCTTATCGAAAACGATATTTTTCTTATCCAGCACACAATTACGTATTCTGTCAGAACGTCTTCTATGACCCATTAGTGTTTCGGAACTATTCTAGTTATCAAAAGTACTGGCATTGAACATGTGTTTCCTATACATACTGTGTTGTACTGTATTTCTTTCTTTGAACATCAGATATGTAAAATACTTATTAATATGTAATAATAACATAAATATATATCAAACTATGAATATGTAAGACATGGAATGTAATCAATGGCATGTTAACGTGGTGATGTATAATACAAACAAAAGTAACGCTATAAACTGCGAGCTACCATACAATGGAACCGGTCACTTGCGAGGAAGGTATAATATGTATATGAGGAATATATGAAGAGGATCAAAGGAATCGACTGGGATGAGAGAGAAACACGATACGCTGATATTTAGCATACATCGCATATTGTAACCCGTACACTAACAATAACATCAACTATTATCAACAAATGAGTGCACATTCTAACTGCGCCAGCAGGGTGGGCGAGCACCCTAACTGCGTCAGTGAGTTGCCCGATGGGATTCGAGTTGTTCGGCAGTTGTGAAACCGGCGTCGCAAATGGAACATACATGCGGGCGCTTGGTGACATGGCTGAGCCAATGGGACTGCAGTTGGAGAGTGTCGGAGAAGGAGACAGAGCAGAGGGAGCAGGGGAATGACTGAAAACAGTACTAACATATACAAACTCTTTCTTTAGCTTACATTCATGTCATTCCAACATATTGGCTGACGAATTGGACAGCCAAGTCTTTCCCTATCAAATCTTAACCGTGCCAATTTATTTAGTGTAAAGACCCAACTACCACTTGGGATCAACTTACAGTGGGAGGTGCGGACGAGGTCTTCGGAGGATCGTCGTCGCTGATGCGTAGACTGGCGGGTGACGGACACGTGGATTCCGATCCCGAGGGAGAAGAAACGCCGTCTCGGGTGGAACTGTTCGGCACATTCAACATGGACGGTGTGGAGGAAACCGAGTCACGACCTTCTGAACAACATACTCTTCCTTCTCACAACTGTAGCAAGCGATTCATTAAGACTGGAGGCAGCGACCCAGGAATAATACACGGGAATGGTGCAAGGAAGAAGGATCGGCAAGCGATTGCTCACTATTCTATAATACAGTACTATCCTGTTACAGGTGATGTGCTGTCTGACAATGAGATATAGAGGCATGTACCAGGTGATGTCCTGAGATAGTGAGCGGCGAGATGGTTCCGGAGTGCTTCCTTGTGTGGATAGACCTTGTCACAGTGTGCCTTCGGGCACTTCAGATCGCGTCCATCTCGCATGATCACGTGGTCGGTCAGCATGTGGATCTGCACAAAGAACCTTGCCACCATGATCAAACATAGGAACGAAGCTTCAACCGTAATTGTTCATAAAATGCTTCGAAAGTGAAAGCAACGTGGAACAGAATAATAGAGCACAGTAGTCGGCGACACTCAATAATGAGTATCAACCCATGTCTACTCTATCCAAAACATTTCCTATTCATCAGCTGTCTTATTCACAATTGACCGTCTCGTGAATCTCTCTTTACCTGGAAGTCGATCGATGAATCGTATTGGTTATCGCATATATTGCACTTATGAGTGAGTGCCATGACAGGTGGGAGTCCATTCACACGGACGAATGATCTCTCGACGTCCACTGATGCGGATGTCGTCGGGAGGGCGCCATTCGACTCCGCGGAAGGGGGCGCCGGCTGTGTCCGCCCCAAGGCGTCCTCCACTCGAGGCGGTGTCCACACATTCCCAGTCAGCTGAAACATATGAGATCAATGTGGAAAAGGACGGTAGTGATATGAGGAGCTTATGGCACCACAACAGCCATATTGGGAACTTAACTTGTATTGCCGTCAAAGTAAAACAAGAGAACTTTATTTGACTGAAAACAGGTCACTGACCACTCGGGAGTTGGCGGCGTCGGCGAGGAGAGTGTCCAGTCTCCGTCGGGATTCCTCCGAAGCGGACACATTGGAGGAGCCAGATATGGATCTTCGTGGGGAGGGGGCGGGCGGTGAGTGGAGGAGTTGTTCGTGACATTCGAGGGAGGTCCGCGAGGGAGTCGCCGTCGTTGTCGGCATGAGGGGAGGCGCCGCCCCCGAGGCCGCCATCTCCTCGCTTCGAAGCAACTCCACGATTGCTGCAAGCACATTCATCTTTTATAAATCATAAAATACAATATAGAATTAAGTTCCCTACGTATAGGCATCAATCATACCGTACTTTTGGGTTCGTAACATGACACCTTGACATCTAAATAAAAGCTGCAACAAAGATCATAAGTGTTGTCATTTTGTGCGCTGCTGTCATGCAATTTCCAGTAATCGTTAGCAAAAAGGGTTACACAGCACTTTTTGCCCAGCACCGAAAAATATGAGATTCCCGACTATTCAAGGAACGAATAGCTAGATGAATACAAAATGCTTGTAACGTAGGCCAAAGGAACGAAAGGAGCACATAAATGGACAGATTTGTATACTATGCCAATACATGAATGGATTATTTGTGTATATATGAAACAAGCACTAACAATAAGGCGAAAGATACTCTCGTCACACTGGAACATGTAGTTCTTCAGGTTTTTAAATATAAAAAAATGTCATGCTCCAGCACAGCGATGTCGCATTATACAGTACTCGCTTGAATATCATCGGCCCTTCTATACGAACCAATGAGACTCGTCCGTGCACGTTCGCAATCCGAAGTATCCACATCATTGAGACACGCTCCGTTATCCTTCTTTGTGATCAAAGTCAGAGAATCTTCCGGAAGTTTCTTCAGAGTCTCCAACTTCATCACATGCGTCTTCGATCTAAACACGAATCGGTCATATAAACATTTAGTGCTGAAAAAGCTACTGCAATGGGCTTAGTAATATGGCAGCTCGACGTTTCATCTTGTTACGATATGAGGGGGGGGGGGTAACCTGAGATGCTTGGCGAGAATGCCGTGCTTCCTGAATCCGATATTGCAATCAGTGCAGAGAAAGGATCTCGGATTGGAGGCGACGGGGATTCCGGCGAGGAGCGAATGCGCAGAGGAGGTCATGTCCAGCGAGATCGGGATCTGAAGTACAAATTGTTAATTATATTACAATCCATCCTAACTATGCCTCGTTGTTTCACACCTTTATTTTACAATTTGTGGAAGATGACTATTATCGTTTCCTTCCAACTGTGTGGTTCCCCCGGTGCTAATTGTGAGTTTTTCTTTTACCCTGTACACGTCATTTTCCCCATTAGAAAAACGGTCTCCTACGTTAGGAATGACCTTCAAATACTCTTAAATCGGCAACCTAAAATAGGTTCATTCGCTTTGCTACACCTGATTGCCAAGATACAATTGCAAAGGAAGAGGTGGGGGGGGGGGCTAACAAGTATAATATTATATAATATGCACTACGATATTATCTCAATTAACACCGCCATCACTTCTGACAACAATCATGGTTTTCATTCTCAGCAAAGCACAGATTCATTCAAGACCATCGATACAACTTATGCAAGATTTGCAAAGAGAAGCAAAACAAAAGGGCATTGAAGATTAGAAAAACATTTGATTATTTCTTGTTCTATAGTATACTGGGAATAGACAGGATTCTCCAGGTGACAAACCTGTGGGAGATTGGCAGCTTTTGCCTGGACGGGTGATTGTGGAAGTTGGCTGTTGGCTGTTTGATTGGAAGTCGGATGGTTGATCTCGACGTGTCGCTGCAATTGAATCTTCGTCCTAAGACCCAATCGGCATTCCGGACACGGGAAGAGTCGTGGCTTGGTCCTCTCCAGATTGTGGGTGTGCTGATGGAGGGACAGATCGGACGCCTTCCGGAAGATTCGGGTGCATTGCACACACGGGAACTCCTGCAAGGAAGGTGGGATTGTCATTGGAGAACACATCACTGCCGTGTCATCGAATTTGTGTAATCAAGGATCCAATTAACAAAAACTTCTTCTTTTAACTACAGTCTTTTGTGTTTTTTTTTTAGAGTGAGAGTTTTCCATTGCATACAGTGCGATGTTACGGAGACCTCTTTTTTTTGCGCAAGAACCACTAGCACCCCATTCAATTACTAACAAGAAGGTGCTCTGCGTGTTTTCCCCATCAAACACTATGTTTTGCTCGTATTCGTTCTTTCCAAAGGGCATATGTGTATGTGTGCCAAGTACGTATCGCGGGATAATCGAGAACCTTCGATGGAATAAAACCTATTCGCCCTTTCAACATAAAACCCATTCACATTGTGGTGGAAAAAACCCTGCGAGATCTCATAAACACACAAGCTTGACATATAATATGAGATCATTTGTTGATCTTCTGGATATTCGTCGTACCTAATATCCGAATATCAGCACCATACATAGAATGGAAGGCCATTACAGGAATCCATTTGCCCATTCGAATCCCTTATCCCATTAGGATCGGCAATCTCTGATATCGATGTGTGTGTTGTTCAAAGAGGTTCGAGAGAGTCAGCTCTACTATAAAAAGCGCGTTTCTCTGACAACGAAAAGACATTTTTCATGTCTGCGTCTCTTCGATTGCCGTACTCTCTCGTCATGTTCACATATCTCGTCGTTTTTGCTGTGGGTGGATTTATATGGGAGGTGAATGTGGCAGACCTGGCTGTCTGCGAAGTAGTTGCCAAGAGACGTGACGGGAGGGACGAAGGAGGGGCGGGTCGGATAGGCGGCGAGGGATGGGAGGGCCGACTCCGACAAAGACATCGACGAACTCTCCGAGGCTGAACAACACCATCGCATTCCAACTGAATAGCAACAGAGCCCCCAGTAATACTAATTGTAAGATGATCCTTATTGTTCTCTAGGGAACTCATTCTGATTCAAGTTTCCCACTCGTATGACCCCAGATATGCACAGGTATTTCACCCACCAACGGCCGGTTTCTCGTCGGTCTTGTGGATGGAAGGCGGTCTCTTCTTCTCCTTGATGGGTGGCGGTGGATAGTGCATCGAGGAGGGGGGCGCCGACGAGCATCGTCTGAACGAGCTGCAATGGCACGGCGGGGGTTAACGGGGTTAGGCAAGCAGATGAAGACAATCCAGTCATGGGATTAATGTCCAACATATACTATGGCTATCTATCCACAACAGCGTCCCAGCACCATCCGGATAACTCAGCAAATCTCACTTTAGACACACTGATACGAGTATATTACCATATGATATTTTTAGCAAGAAGGGAAACGTTCCTCTTACAATGATGGTACTAACACGCTGTGGATGAACACAAACGTCTACCAGCCACTCACTGCTTTCGCTTCTCAAGGGACGAAACAAAATTGTGTGAGCACATGGGTTTGCGGAAACAAAGGGACAAAAAGCAGAATGAAAACCGGGAAAGTTATGGGAATCAAATAATCCTTTATAAGCAAAAAGCTTGTGTTTAAAATGTTATTAAGGATGTGCGGAAAGACTTCTGGAAATTAGAGACTGTTGCACTTTTGTTTCAATTGCAGTTGAAAAAGAAGACATAGGCAACGTTAACGACAAGCTTACTGTAACTCAGAGTTGACTTCAGTAGTCTTAACGTACCAAAGTAAAAATGAACAATTCCACACATCCCGTTATTGCACAAAAGGAAAAGGGTGAGCAGGCTGTTACCTGGGAAGTTGTTTCTCGGGCCACTTCGAGTCCCCTTCCTCCTCCACAAGCATCCATCGGGATGGCGGTGTGTGCGCGCCTCTCTCCACCAGAATGTTCTCTGAATTCTCATTGTCACTTGGGGAAGATCATAGGACTGTCATTGTCAGTCATAGGACTGTCATTGTCACTTGGAGAAGACTGTCATTGTCAGTCATAGCACTATCTATGACCGATCATACTGCGAGTGCCCGTACCTTGTCCGAACTTGTGATAAGTGGGCATATTCTCGTTCATGTTCTCAGGATAGAAGTCGTCTTCTTCGTTCTCATCATCACTTCTGTCCATGATATCGATGTCCATTTCCCTTTCGGGATCGTCATCGATGATCAATCGATCCTCGTCCTCACTCAGATCATCTTCGGTCATTCCCGACTTCGCCGATCTGCAATATAAGTATATTAACCATAATACAAACAATGACCATTATAAAAGTAGTTTTGTGCGTAACATTACCAAAACCAGTGAAATAGCTGCAGGATGTTATAGATATGCTAGCAATACTCTCTACCAACTCATAAAAGTGTGATTTGTTGTTGTTCAGCCGTTTACCCAAGCATATGAAAATCGAAATGCAAAGGCTAGAACATACTTTCTCCTGTGTGCCTTGGATGCGAGATGCTTGGTGAGGTTTCCTTTGGTCTTGAAGGAGAAGTTGCACTGCGTGCATTGATATGGTCGAACATCCGTATGTGATCTATTCCAATGGATATTCCCCATTCTCCCACTTACTTTATATGCTTCTTCAGCATACTCGGTTTCTTGCAACGAATTCCGCATCGGTCGCAGACATAACGGCCACGGCCACGACCACGGACATACACGTACACCTGCAGCCAGCCAGGGTTACGGTAGGTATCGGGAATAGGAGACATCCATTGATATATCCCTTTTCCAGATAACGAAAAGACCCTCATTTCCTAGGCGAACTCAGCAACCATTCCAATTACCCCTTCGCAGCTTGCTGCCTCACAAGTGTGTAGTCTATCTACCACATAGACCATGGGTACCCGTCACCCCTCCAGGTACCTCAGGTCACCCTTTCGATCCCTCGTTACCTCATCAGTTCGATATCCGCCAATGACAGGTTCCCTCTTCGCCTGCTGGATGGCCATTTTGGGTACCTCTTCGACGGGAGTGTCGATGCTCATCTTTCTGCGACTATCCGCTTGGTTACACTCACGTGTCAGTGGTCATCTCGACGAGATTCTCCTTGTCCTCGTGTGAATCGGGAGTTCCTCCCGTTGTGTGGCTGTCCTCCTCCATCTCCACCTCCGACACTTCCACCAATTTCTTTGGTTCTGCAACACATCAAGCACTCACTCGTTACGCGTCTTCCCATCAGTTTTAAAACAAATTTTTAGTACTATTATTTGCCGTTTCTTACTCAGATCTTCTAGATAGAATAAGCCGCAAATGCTTGTAAGGGTGAGTTGGTAACTTGTGTTTACGCAAAAACAAGAACAAGATCTTCTACCACATAAAATTCCAGAAGAAAAGAAGTACTGACAAGATAAATACTGCATCCAGTAACCCCGAAGGTCCCTCTTTTTCATACAACTCTTGCAAAGTTCGTACTAATTGCAATTCTCGCAGGTGCTGCAACCTCCGCGTATGAATCATTCAGAACCCTTACTCAGCAGCCCAAAAATAGCCCTTGTGAAGTGTGCATCTCCGTGGCAATTAGTGCGCAGCATTCGCTTCTTCACGCGGATTCCACGAGCTGTCCCCGCAAGTGGAACGAACCCGTTTTGGGCTGCGAAATTGGATAGCGCGTCACCATCCAAATATCACCAAAACAATCGTAATTTCCTGTTGTCGCGCATCCGCCGGCAAACACAATACAATTCAAGTGCGCCTATGTTCCGGTGCCAAATCGTTATGGAAATTGTCCTCTTTTTGCAAAAAGAAACTATCGCGTTGCAAGAAAATCCTTCTTGAGGGGGAAGGGACATTGAGAGAAGCAGAAAGGACGAACAAGACCAAACCACTAACAATAAGACAATGCTATATGAGCAAGTTAGTTATTGCAAATACTAACAAGATACTCCTTATGGTAATGAGTACATACCAATGATAACTCGTTTCGGTTGATCGGGGAAGAACAGCCGATGGAGATCGTTGGCGACGTCTTCTCCTCGACATTCTCGCAGTCGCAGCTGAATAATCACTAAATGACACATGCTGATGGAAGACGCGACGGCCAATGAAATATCGATGGATAGGACAGACAGAGGCCGAAGCATCACGCGGATCTCCGGGAAGGCAGCGAATGTCTGTCAAGTGGATCAGGATCACTCTAACATCTTTCCAGGTTGATCATCTCTGAATCCAATGGCCAAAAAGGACTAACGATGGACGAACTGGAGTACAGACTAGATACACTTGATCGGCCGCAGTCCCGGGTCTCCATCTCCACTGGCACCTACTCGCTGACTGCTCTCAAAAAAAGTAGAGTGAGTAGTGAGACGCTTCTCCGTTGTATCGGCCGTCGTGTATTTCCAGAACACTTTGTCGCCTCGGGGAGGACGGGCACACACTGATCCCATGTACAGGATATTCAGACGCGCATCGATCGAATCCACCAAATCCGGCTGCAAAGAACATTGAAATCAGGGCGAACAGTAAAGGAGAGGCATATATATCAAAGTAAAGCAGTACTACATGTATGGATACTGCTTGTTTAATAGCAAAACATTATGTTCGTGCTGTCATATACAATTGACAACGTTTTAGAAGTACGGCTAGGAAATCTTCAACGATAACTAATTTGAAAGTATTGGTGGAGGATCGCAATAAAACAATGCGAATTGCGCTGAAGAACCAAAACTGACCGGTTTGTACACTTGATACATGGTATCATTGGCAGACGACTGTTGGACGAACATGGGGAGCGTCCTCGAGCAGAGCATCGTCGGTGTGCAGCTGTCGCCCACTCGACTCGTGTTTGGCGGGAAATACGGTACCGGAGGCGGGAATTCAAATCCCGGTGGATAGATCTTCACACCAAAGTGAACCGCAGCTCGACGATGGCTCTCCGATAGAGGATACGTCTGGAATAAGGAAATATTGCCACAATTTCGCTTCGAGACCATTGCATGATCCTACTAATTCGATATGGACAAGGTGCTCACCGCATAATATGGTCGATCGGCCCTTCCAGACAACTCCTCTGTGATATGGAATGCCTTTTCGAGTTCCTCCTTTTTCGGCAGAACGGGTGCCGCAGGTGCGGGTGGTGCTGGTGGTGGTGGTGCGGGAGCGGGTGGTGGAGGGGGCGCTGCCTGGGAGGTCGTCGGGGCGAGATGTTCTTGGAGTTTGGCGGTAACTGCTTGTTGAAATGCTTGGTCCTTGTCGAATGGAATAGCAGCGATGGTCGCCCGTCGGGGGAGGGTGGGAGGGATCCCCTGGGTGATCGATCCTCCAATATGGACCGGCTCCCGAGTCGGAGTCGGATGGGCGATCCTCTGCGGGGAATCTCCGATCACGATCACCTCTTCCGGAGAATTCTCCACCTGAACAACATTGATCAGAACAAGGTACGGCTTGCTGAGAAATACAACTTGTGGAGAGGAAGCCATCTCCCCAATCTGATCAGTGCGTACCTTGAGATGCTTGACTGGTTCGGGAATGGCAGCGGCAAGTAGTTTCCTCTTCAACGGATGTCGACTGGCGGACTCAGTGGGCGTAGAAGAAGAGGATGAGGAGCTCTGAAGAGAAATATTACAATAGAGCAAGAAAAACCCACAACTTGCACTAATAATTCATTTCGAAGCACAAACACTAGAACTACGCACCTGTACATGGAATGGAATCTGTCTCGGTGACTGTTGGACAGGAGTTGGTTGTGCCTCGACATCCACCCTCCGGCTACAGTTCTTCTCATGAGCCTGGAATACGAGATACTCGCTCGTCTCTTCCATTCCACTCACCAACAATCCCGGTTCATTCGGGAACTGCAGACTACAAAAAGAGCACGAGAGGGAGGACGACGAGTTGTTGTCTCCCCGGACGAGTGGTTGGCCGGATGTCAGGGATCCGCCGGTCGCCTGTCGCACTGCCTCCGATGGCGTCCATGTCCGCACCTTGTTCACTCCCAGTTCGAAGAGACTCTGACTCCGGATGGGATGCGCCTTCCCGCGAATACCGGGCGATGTCCGGGCGGAACCTGGGCGGTAAGGGGAATGTGTCCACCGCCTACCTTGTGTGCTGTTATCATCGATACTGGATTGCGCCTCAATCTGTCTGTGATACGGCCTCCGCTTGAGCAACATCGGCTCGGGTTCGACGATAGCCTCGTTCTCGGAGATTAGCCTTGAGATGTGATCCTCGACGGACTCGGGGTCGACGCGGGCGGCAACCTGGCGGGAATGGGGCGGTTATGGGATGACTCACGTGAGCAGCACGGGCATCGATGCCGGAGTTGGTGCGTGAGATGGGTGTGAGATGGGGCGGTCGCGGGGCGGATGGAGGGGCGACGGCCGCCGGTCGGACGGGCGGTTGAGGGGGCGCCGTGTTCTGCGAGGAGGAGGCCGTCTGTTCGCCGAGGGAAGTCGCGGCGTCGGCGCCGCGGAGGATGCTCTCGAGTAGTTTCTTCTGTTGCTCGACATGATTCTCCACTGACAGATTGGGCACTTGTGCAGCTGCAACGAAGAAACACTATAGTGGGGAGGTGCATATTATTCGGTGAAGAAAGGTTCACAAATAAGCTTCTCGCTATGGCTTTCGATGCACACCAGGGCTTCGACTGTTTTTTGGAGTTCGAGCAAACAAATATTGTTTGGATTGACCAAAAAATCTTAGCAAATTTTAACTGAAAATCCCAGATTTTGGGTGAATCTTTCCAAACACCTATTTCTGCTCAACTTGCCTCTTTTTGACCACAATTGTTTCTTTTTGCCTCAGTCCTGATGCACACCCGGACAAGCTGATTGCTAGTTATTTTATAAATGACTGTTTTTTCACTTCTTCTCTCGAATGGATAACCTTGTGCGAGTTGTTGGAGGAGTGGATTGGAGGCGGCAGCTGGCGGGAGGGTTATGGCTGCCGGCTGCACTGCCACTGGCTGTACCAGTTGCTGTGTGGGCTGCTGACCGAGAAGCTGCTGCGCGACCTGTAACGAAGACCATGCAATACTGGACATGAACTATTAGCTCTGCGGTGCTGTTTCCAAGTAAAGGCACTTCCACCTCACTTCACAGTGGATTACTGTATCCGGCCACTACGCCCTCCATACCTGTTGGTAGTACAGCGAGACGGGGTTGAGCAGACTCAATGGGTTGCCGGGGACAGTGGCTGCCTGTTGATTCAACAGCTGGCTGAGCAACATCTGATTCTGCACCGCTTGCAGCACATCTGAACAGATTCGCATTCTTTGTGTTCCGTCATGTTCCATGTGTGTGTTCCTGTTCTCCGATATCATTATTTGTTTTTCCATTCTCCGATATCATTATTAGGCAGTTATCATCACAGAGCACAGCATCTAATATCCTGCGGGGAAGTCTTATATAGGCAAATGCATCCCATCCCCCGGAGTAATCACAACTTTCTTCAATCTCTCTCACACCTTATACTTTCAACATCAGTTTCACTCAAAATCGCCACTTTTTTGATCATCACTTCTTTGAATGCTCGTCCATACAAAATGACGAGTATCTACACCTACATACTTTACAAAGTAACGTGTGTCCGTGTATAATAACATAGACGGAGAAGTTCCTCGACATTGGAATATTGTTGTCGGATGACGTGTTTTCTCTCTCAGGGGGGGGGGCTTCTCCTCCTCAGCTGCTGGGCAACTCATCACATGCATGTACCCGGCCAAGAATCAGCTCCCCGATACACAACTATCTCGCGCCTTCCGTCAACATCTATTCGTATCCCAAGACATCAGAATGGCCGAGTGCGGTAGCCGATGAAGCCGATACGGGCAAGGTCGGGCGGGTTCCGCTAGACTCTACACAGACACGTCGCGGCTGTTTACTGGTTACGGCCACAAACTCCCGTTTTCGTTTCTCTCTTATAGTTTCATCACTTGCGCGTCGCTCACTCGAACGAGCCAAAGTCCACGTTTTCACCCGCTTGCACTGCAAGTCACGGGATGCCGTTATCAGACATGCGGCAGGGAGAAGGAAGAATGGGACGGGACGTGCACGAGGAACACGGGCCATCGTGCTCTCAATCATACGGGCCGACCACTACCTTTGTATATACAAGTGACAATACTCCACTGGAGGCAATGAAACATACGGGGGAGGACGGATGGAAAGAGAACCCATCAGAGGATGGACACGGGAAGGGACTGGAGGGGAACGAATCGACAAGATCCCCAGAATATGCACGCAGAGAGTGTCATGGATTGAGGGAGGGTGCATGCGAGATGTGGGAGCACAAAGATGAGAAGGGAAAGCGGGTGAGCATTCTATCTTCTGCTCCGGGAACACAAGGCTGAGGATGTTTTCGAGTTCTCGTGAGGCGTCGTCTGCGCAACAACAAACACGTTCCTGATAACGTCCAAGCATCACATTTAGAAGTGATTTGGACACGAATACTTCGTGTACTGTATCATAGAACAGCACAGGAAACACATCGAATGCCAAACATCCAAGTGTTTCAAGTAGCTGAAACCGTGCACCGGAAGCACACACTCAGCACACTCGAAAGCACATCTTCGGACCTCTGCTTCCATAAATATTCCATTAGAATGATAAGAGAGGCGACGGCATTCCTGTCATCGGCTGATAACGAAACGAAGACGAGAAATGTGACGACTCTCGTGTGTACAAATACACACAGCCATCCCTGACATGTCATCTCATGCACAGTGTTCCCCTCAATCTCCCTCCTTCTCCCAGTTATCACTTTCCTCTCAAGACAATGCTTCCTCCCCACCTCCCTTCCTCCCTTGTTCATCAGTTCCCTCAGCATCCCCTCACTCCCTCGCTCCCTCGTTCCCTCGCTCTCTCCTCCCCGATGGCGATCGTCATTCCCTCATCTGTTCTCAGTGCACTCTGCCCCATCACTATTCTTCGAAGTGAATTCCACGTGATCCCTCTCTCTCTCTCTCTCTTCTCGATAAGCAGTGTACCTGCCATTGCAATGTCATCGCTCCCTTTCTCCATCTTATCCCTTACCCAACAGGAAACACTTCTTGGGGTCTCCCCATTCATCCATCTCAGCATGAATCATACTACACTCCAACATGTTACCGTAGTAACCAAAGTTCGCTCATTTGCATAACCAGTGATCTCTGATCTTTTACAGATGCCAACCATTCTACCCGAAGCAGACCGTTTGCACCATTGAGGCACCCGCATGACCGGGGGTTGTCCCCTCTCTTCTCCATGTGATAGCAATGAGAGAGACCTCTCCTTACCGAGTACCGGAAAGAATCGATCGATTATTGTGTATATGTGTCTATGCGTGTATGTGTGTGTCTGCGTGTTGTTTGCGTTGCCCTGCGATTACTACGCAGTAAGGAGAAACAGCAAAAGAGAGAGAGAGGAGGAAGAGAACCATGAGGAAAAGACCGGAAGTGGAAGGGAGGATGGGGAGGGGACAACGGAACGAGAAAATGTGGTGGAGGAGAGACAGCAAGAAAGGGGAAGAAATGCTAGACTTCGAAATGTTGAAAGATAAGTGAAGAGAAAGAATGAGTCAAGAAGACAGGATGACTCCAGCCGAGTCCGTCCGGCTAATGGATCTTGGCAGAAGAGTGGAAAGGAATCTGCGGGAGAATGATGACTCAGCGAATCCCCAGAGGACTCGTCGAGTCGACTGCTGTTCATGTGACGTGCTCGGGGACGATCACGCTGACTCCGTTCTCCTTTCGTCGCTCAGAGAGAGCAAAGAACTGCACAGAAAGTATGTTGTGTACGATCGCCATACGTCAGCCGAATGATAGAGAGAAACATCGAATGCACGGACAAGAACTGGTTCGGAGGAAACGAAAGAATATCGATGGACGGTGATGACGGACAACGACCAGAACATGCGATGGTCACAACAACAGCGAATGAGAGTCGAGCAGAAGCAGCCTGGTCATCCTGCCAACTACAGTACACCTCAAGGTGGCTACAGTACACACTGAGTATACTCTAACCACAACCTCAACTCTTTTTAGTAGGATGCGTTTCCTGATCGACCGAGCAAGCGATGCCTCGACGCTGCTCAGAATGGAACTCGTGTCACCGGGCCGAAAACAAAATGAGTGGGGGTGGCACTGAATGAACAACGAAGATCAGGAGAGAGGCGTAATGAGGAGGGTAAATATAGAAATGGAGGGGAGAAGGAAGAATAGGGGATGATGGTAGAATGGATGTCGGATAACAACAAGGAGGAGAGACGACATGAGGGGAAGAGGAAGAATGCAGGAAGAGAAGTTGCGAGAGCAGCACGGGCTACCCGGCACACGCATCACATGCTCCCGACACGATTCCCTGCACATCAGGAATATCAGAACAATAACCGCAGAATGAGAACACCCTAAGCGAAAGGTTCGGATCCCTTCAGCCACTCCTACGTGCTTCCGCCATCCCTTCAATCGCATATAGAAAGCACACACAGCACAACTTTCACCACAAGCGCGCCTTCCCTTCTGCTACCTGGCACCTGTTAGCTATAAAATAATGTCGGAAGACGTGCAATTCTGGAAGACAAAGACGCGTCACAGGTGCACGAAGAGGGCGCAGGCAGGCAGAGAGAAACAAGCCCGGAAAACGCCACTCACCGAGACCAGAAAGTTTCGTAAAACTAGCTCAACTTAGAACCAGGAAAGCCTTTCTAATTTGGCAAATAATGCGGGAACTCTGCAAGGGAAAAACACCCGATCCTCCGCAACTCGTGTTGTTCCCTCATTCTCGAATAGAACATTGTTTGCGCTTTCCTGCAGGGAATGCTGCTGGCACGGGGAGGGTGCATTGTCTTGGAAGTGGCAGATATGGGAGGACACAGTGTGTTTTCGTCGTCCTGTTATGTATCCATCCTCTCCCCGTGGACACTCTCATCATGTCTTTTGTCCGCCGGCACTTTCTCTCGTGCACGCCGAGGCAGTCGCGATCCCGACGGAGAAACAAAAGATCACCAACGTTCTCTCTCTCTCTCTCTCTCTCTCTCTCTCTCTCTCTCTCTCTCTCTCTCATTCGAGTGATCGGCCACTTTTGCATGCTCCAAAATAATCCACTCGTACAAACAATTAATACAGTAGAGAACGCAATCGACTCGAGTGCGCCCAACTTCCCTTCATCTCATTCTTTTACGTGCAAATGATATACAAAGCACCCCTTTTCCAGGCATGTCGGACTCCTTCGAACTCTCTTCCCACTTCCATGCTTCTCCGGCTTTCCTGCCAAATTCTCCATCTCGCCAGAATACAAGGCGGTTCATGATTTTGGTGTTACAACAGATGCGAATTACCCGCTATCACGACTCTCTGCTAGTGATGTTATTGAACCGCGCTTGATATTTGGTGTGATGAGAAAGAATGATCAGACTGACTGAGTGCGTTGTTATTGGCGGGTGGTTGGATGGTCGGTGCTTGAGTGACTTGTCCGAGAAGGGAACTGGCGAGGAGTTGTTGGAGGAGATTGGACTGCTGAGACTGCGCCGCCATCTGCTGCGAGAGCTGCTGCTGCAGAAGCGCCTCCTGCAACATCAACAATCATATAATGGACAATTATGGCTGGTCAGAAGCGTTCCTAGCATTCATTTCTTCATCAAAACAACCTAGAAAACAGTGCATGAAATAAGTTATTTATAAGGCCGCCAGCCTCCCGAAGTTGTAAAAGGCCAACACGGAGCAAGTATCAGCACTAAGCCAAGCAGAAACAGTCGACAAGTTCATTCCATCGCAGTTCTCCGGGAACCGTCTCAACCCATTTCACTCGCAGAAGGCACTTTTGAACTAGAGATGCTAGGTTGGCGAGTATCGGAGAATGCGTGTCGACATACGGGAATCTCGTGGAATAGAAGGCAGCTTCTCCTCTCGGACTAATCAGTAGATTGCCCGGTGATATGCGGTGTCTCTCTCTGATATCCCTCGTCGTCCTTGGTTGCTCTACTCTCATTCTCTCTCACCCTCTCGTCATTGGGGGGGGGGGGGGGGGGGGGGGGGGGGGGGGGGGGGGGGGGGGGGGGGGGGGGGGGGGGGGGGGGGGGGGGGGG
>JACMIJ010000308.1:0-21994 GCA_014805365.1 Koerneria luziae | reverse complement strand
CGAGAATCTTTGACGGATTCTCATGTCATATTTGGTCCGAAAACAATTTATTCGGCAACTCCCAGGAGTGCGATTACTCACTGCTTTTTCCTCGACTTTTCAGTCGCTTTCCGGCGCTGCGAGATTTAGAGGAGAATGGGGGAGAGATTGATTTGAAGCGTACTACTATGTATAGTAAAACTAGTTTTAGAAAAGCGTAGTATCGATTGATTGTCCTACAGTATGCCTCTTCAAAGAGTTACAACACAGATGTAGTACATTCATAATGCACTCTGTCGGGTAACAAACCACTTCATGCTAAGATTGTGAAACTTTTTCCGGACTCAATTATTATAATTCATTGATACCATGAATGAAGCCTATGTAAGGGTATGCAAATAAAGTACGGTAGATCGGCGAAAACAACATGTTGTGTGAAAATGAAACCCTGTGATTTCTACCGTACTCATCCCAGGACGTCATCTGCCTACCGTATATGATTTTCTCACAAAACGCTCCCTCCTCCCTCTCGTATTCACACGCTCTATCACCGTATTCTTCTCTGCGCTCTCCTTGTTCGCACACTGTCTCGGTTCCATCTCTGCCGGCTGTTTTCGCTGCACTGATTTGTTGTGTTGGAAGTGTGTATCCGGCTGGATGGTCTTAGAAAGGAGAGCAAGAAAATAACAATAGAAGGAGGAAATAACAAATACGGCATAAGTGTGCAGTCGGGGGGATGTTGTTCACGCGCTTCTGGCGGAGAGATTGTAGACGCCTGGGATTGGGACATGCTTTAAATTTGCTCTCCTATACATCTTTGTACGAAGATGTGCACACTACCGTATACAAGCATTCCCCATGTTACGAAGATTGTGATACACACCGTTTCTGGGACTGCTAAGCATTTCGTGAATACCTTACAAGCTTTCAGCATTTGGTAGGGACGTAGAAACAGAAAGTAAAGAGAAAATCACAGTCAATATACATTAGCTAGCCATGTCACTGGACTACCTCCTAACAGTTCAAGCAACTGTGGTATGGACAGATTAGCACAGTGAACAGTAGGATCTGTTATTTACTTCACCAAGACACAATGCCAATAGAAATGGCATTCTACGGTTAACCGTACTGACACCCTCGGGACCTCCCCACGAGTATGAATGATTGTTAAGTTTGATTGAAACTATTATTATTGGCAGACCTGACTCCGTCTTGCACAAACACACACACTGTCACGCTATGAACACATCTTATTGTTAGGTTACTTTTCAATAACACACATTTGTCAGAGGATTCAAATTCTGGATTCAAACACCAATACCACTTCACGAGCCTATGGGGTTCCTCTAACCTTCGCTGCACTTTCTGGAAAATTGTAATGTGTAGACTGATAATTGCTGGTTGTTCATCTCATCTCACAAATCTCGGTTATTTCCCGTCGAGGAAAATTGCTGCTGTCGGCATGTAGGAATGCGTTGCGCCTCCGAGTTGAAGCTGGGGACTTTGCACAGAGCCGATAGCAAAAAGATCGTTTGCAATATCCACTAATATGCGCGCTTTTCCTGGTACATCAGGAACCCCGCTGATTACGGGGCAAACTTTACCTCATACATGGACGGCACGTTTCTGTTTTTGGTATGCCGGGTGACCCATCCAAAAACATGTTATAATACGGGGTGATACTCATATCTTGCGGTCGATTTACGGGGTGCTTTACATAGTCAAGCAACCAAATGCGGGGTGACCCTACGTTCCTTGTCCATGTATGCTTCACCATTTACAGTTTTGCGCGCTTTGACGCTTGTGAATGTTGTATGGTCTGTGTTTCTAAGTGTCTGTAAGTGCCGTTCTGAGCATATTACGCGATCTATTTCCTGTCTGTGTTCCACAATAATAATGAAGTGCCTACATATCACAACAGCATTTCGAAGCTATTTAAAAGTCGTCTTCGTACCATTGTACCTCATTGTTAGGGTGCCATGGCACAATTTGTTCAAAATGTTTTTATGGAAAAATTTTGAATTGAGACTTACAAGGCTTTAGAATGTGCTTAGGCCCCAAAACAAGGAATTTCTACTTCCCATTGGCTCTAGGCTTGGCTAAAAAGTACAGCTTTCTGCCGTTTTTACCGTTTTTCAACTGATCGGACCAGCCTTCTACTTTATCCATCCCCTTAATACCATTCCATTATGTTTGTACGGTCTGCTGAGGCATAAGTCAGACGGGCATCACAGTTTTCGTTATCTGTATGCACTATACATTGTACAATGTAAAAAACATTTGCAATTAATATTACATAATAATAATACAAACTTTACAAAACTGCATATTCATGTTCGGTTTCAGTTACTTCGCTCTGATCGTCATTGGTGCATTGGTGTCGTCGTGCGTGTTGATACTCGTGCTAACGGTCATCTGTCGGCGGAACAAAGCCTGTCCGTTCTATCACGACAGGACGAGTGAGTTGTTGCCTTTGTGTTGCATCTTACAATTAGGACTTCTTTCATTTTACATTTACATCTTACAATTAGAACTTATTGTTTATTTGTTCAATCACGTTTAGAATAGAATTTTTGTATTATTATGTTTACTGAGGTGAGGTGATACTGTTGCGAGATACGTTACATATGTACGTACGTTAGATGCATAAAGTTAAATATGAAATATTTGTTTAGAGAGAGAGAGAGTTTATTTTAACACTTTGTCTCTTGTTTTTCAAAGGTCATGTTGAGAAGCTCTAATGCTCTTAACTTTTTCTGATTTTGTAGTTTCTTTATATCTGGACCGTAGTTTGTTTTTATAGCGTTTTTATAACAATGAAAACGATATTCAGGAATGATTCCTCGACCGGTACAAGCAAATCCGATGTACAGGCCAGTGGATACCATCCCGCCCAAAGTATACGAAGGTGAGGACGACAAGCATATAACTGAACCGTTGTTGTCAGACATATTTACAGTAGAAATAATGATCTTTAACTTTCATATACTTTTTATTTACTAATGGTAACTCGGCTCGATACTTACATATATTGGAAATAATACGTCTGGAATTGCAGCAAGATGTTAGTTGTTATGCTGTTCAAATCGCAAATTATCAAATGCAGCTCGAAATATGTTGTGTTTTCGTGCAAGGTTTTGCACACAAACAACTTGTAAGCCGGCATAATCGTATTCCATTCGTACAAAGGGATTTTGCCCGAATTCCTCCGCCAAAAATTAGCGCGGGCCCTCGGGATAACAACGGATCAGCCTGCACAAATGACAACAACAATAACCTTTCTTGGCGGGATTACTACTGCAGGGGATGTTGTTGAGGTATGAGTATCTACAAAGCCCGGGTAATTTTCATACGGTTCGATTTGATTAGAAATTAGCTATTCTACGGTACTAGGGGTTACTGTACGTGAAATGTGGTTGAGCTATGAGAATTGCTTTCTGAAATGTTCATATCACTAGTGATTAGTTATTCTACTGTACTAGGGATTAGCCTTCTGAACCCTTCGAGCCCTTCTGCTTGTGGAATAAATGAAATGAAACAAAAGGTTACGGTAGGAGGAATGTTGTTTAGATATAGGAATCCATGAAACTCATGCAATCGTCCTACGCTAACTTTGGAATTTCCCAGTCTCAGTAAGCCCAACTCCCTACAATATGCTTACCGTATCCGGGGCCAAGTATGAAGTATAATAACTTGAAAAAAGTATGTATAGCTGCCAAGGAAAAAGAAATAGTAATGAGGCTCTTGGCAAGCCCATAAAGGCAGCAACGAATAATACACATTTTGTAATTTGTGCCACCGCCACATGTAATAGTGTAGCAGTTACTTTTATGGGCCATGGACGGCTATTCAGCAAAATGCCGGCTGCTGAAATTACTCCAGGGCACAAATAGGTCTGTCGCCTGGGGGGCACGCAAGAGGAGACCGCGAATATAGGGTTTTTAAGAATATAGGGTTTTGAAGCTGCAATTGTTATACCGGACTCCGTTTTGTACAAATACGCTGTGAAAACTTTGAATACTCTAGCGAATTTGTGTAAATGGAAAGAAACCTAACAATAAGATTCGGCTGTACAGCACGGAATTAATGGAGACCGGAAACCGTTACTTCATTCGCAAAAAAATGTCCTCGGTTAACTGGCGGTTTCCGGCCCAAGTATGCCAATAATATAGTCGTGAAAACTATGACTCGGGTGCACCTCATATGCGTCATTCCCATGCTTCAAGTGTTCTTATCTCCTCTGTGAACTTTATTTTTTCGGCAGCTTAACTATACATTGGCAGGCGCTTTCGCAGCTATGTGTGGCAATTCGGAATTTAAAATTAGCCTTTTTCCCGCCATCAGTTTTATCCGGGCTGTCGCAGCTCTAATTATTCATAATTTTCTCTGCCGGTCGACGTTTCTTGAGCTTCGCTATACATGCAGCCATCATTAGGCGCGTATAGGGACAAATTCGAAAGGCAATTTTGAAATTTTCAAAAATATTAAGGACTTTTTCTGGCTTGCTAAGGTCAATAACAATCGTTGAAAGCTAGAAATACGCTTGGAAGATAATGAGAAAGACAAAAAGCCATGCTGCAAATGTTGCCTTTTTCTGTGGAATATCTATCATTCGTGTATTTTTTAATGATTGTGCCACATTTTGACCCTTCTAACCATATAACAACCAATTGACATTCAAATCACGAAACAACCTATAAAAGAGTCAACAGCACTAGACATAAGACAATGAACCTAACAATAAGAAAAAAAGTTTTCAAAAAAAGGCTTTCAAAAAAAGGCTTTCAATCCTTGTTTACACACATGCTTACTTATCTTATGATTTGTCTTACTTTTAGTCATGAAACTTTTTTCCTATTTACAACTGCCAAATAGAAAATCTCATGTTATGGCCAATCCATCTTATACACATCGAGGCGAGATTTCATTCCCCAGGGGAGGTCCATATTCATGTCATACACAACATCAAACATATATCGATGACACTGTTTTTTCCGTTGTCATGCCAAGTACAATTGAAATAACTGACTATATTTCATAACGTACCTAATCTGCATACAATAAGGCTCCATGACATACATGCACATTTGAGACTGGCGGAAGTCACACTGTCTAACAATAAGAATGATTGGGTAGGAGTTAGTCAGGCGGTTGTCCTGCTGTCTTCACAATACTAACAATAAGTTTCACTAGTATTTTGTTCTATCCAATTTAAAGGGGACCAGGAACCGTGAATCTTTGGAGGCAAAATGTACCATTTCCTTATATAGTTGTTCCATTCCCCTCACAGAAGTTGCGGGTCTCTTATACACGCAATTCTGCTAACACAAAACAACGATTTCCGGCCTCCTTCAATCTTGTGTTTTGTCTCAAAAACCCCTTTCAGCTCCACCACCATACGAGAGCAGCTTCGGCGGCGATCAAGGCCGAAACGACTGGAACTGCATCCTGGAGAACGAGGTGAACGACGGCCGACCGCGGATACCGCCGCCGATCGTTTGAATGCGCCGACGGTTTTCCCGCCTTTTTTCTCTTTCGAGATTCCCGCCTTTCTTGCCGCTGTGAGCATAATTGATCGATTTGAATACGCTTCGGTGATCACAATATCAACTTAGGGGTATTTATGAGTGTTTTTTTTACATTTATGAGGATTTTTTTGTTATTTTTTTTTGTAGATTCGATCTCTCCAATGTTTTGCCTAGAGATTATTATCCGGAACATGGCCGTATTATAATATTTCTTCTATTTTTGAAGATTTATGCAAATTTTGTGTTTTTGTGAATTTTTTCAGTTTTATTAGAGGATAACCTCGGATTGCTCTGCATACAGATAACGGGTAGTACGTCACGTCCCTCTTCCTGTGCTTCGAAAGTTTTGCAGCTATTATTGTATGTGCTATTACATCGCTTTACTAATCGAATATCCGTAGTAGTAAGCCCTTTCTGTTTCCAATGAGTTTTCTATGACCTTTTACACTGAGTCAGTGTAAAAGGTCACGGGAAAGGTCGTGGGAAGCATAGGGGTTTACTACTGTGGCATGCTTTATCCTATGTGGTTCTTGCTTTCGTTTCTCCACATTTCAACGTGTTTTCACAGTTTCTTCAAATCTTTGGTGTGTATTATTGCACTGCCTATTTGATTGTGTAATTGTTTTGAACTTATCAGACTTGAAGGATAAAGAAAGTCTTACAATCAGTGCATCTTTTGTGACCAAATGATAACTAAATAATGATGATTTGTGCTTCAAGCTGGCCAAACTTATGGAAGACTTTGTGCCAGCAACAATATGACGTTCTTCACAGCCGCACACGAAGGAAATCAACTTCTTATTGTTAGTAGCAAGTAGTTAAAAGCAACCAAAGTCAAAACGTTGGGCTGGACCGGGGATTGAACCCGGGACCTCTCGCACCCTAAGCGAGAATCATACCACTAGACCATCCAGCCGATGAATATGAGACAACGCTTGCTAGCCTGCATCTCCCATTGGAAAACTTGTTTGAGGGATCACCCGTGATGATATCAAGATCGTTGACACGAATGCACATGGAAATCCTTGGACTCAACTTATGATCAAAGGAGGCTGGAAACCGTCATTTCATTCGCGCAAAAATGTGTTCATTAACCCGTCACTTTTGTGTTCAGGGAACATACATAAGCAAACTCTTCGGTGAACTGATGGTTTCCTGTCCCCTTTGAACGGTACATAGAATAAATGTACCAAGCATGAATGATTCTTAGGCTAACAATGAGGACGTCGAAGTAAATAACACACCTAGCAGCAAAATAACATTTCTAGCAGCAAGAAATATTGGTGATATAAACCTGACGGATCGTTTCTTGATACTGCACAGTTCAAAACATTAACAGGAAGATTAACAGGAAGCAAAAGATTGGGCTGGACCGGGGATTGAACCCGGGACCTCTCGCACCCTAAGCGAGAATCATACCACTAGACCATCCAGCCGGATGGGAGAAGCTCAGACTTTTCAGCTCATGTGCACTTGCACAAAAGGAAACCTGTTCCATCTCAAGGCAGGAAAATATATTCCTTTTGGGAATAGCCTCTTTATTCAGCTTATTCTACCTTACTAGCCAATTTTGTACACCACACCACAATATGTTACCTACCTTAGATACTCTTTCAACTTCTCTTGCCACATAAAACAACTTGTTTTGTATGTACGAATATGAGACATGTATTCTTTATCCTCGCGAGACAACGAGTCTATTGGATGGTACAGGGAACTGATTGAATGGCTAGTGCCATCTGGCTGAGTGCCACTTTGCCAGGAAGTGGTGGTGGTGGCAATCGAAGAATCGATGGTAGTCGATTAGAAGATCAGCTGATCGAGCTCGAGGAGCCGCCGGTTCTCGTCCGATATACCACGCTTCTGGCGCTCTGTAAACCTATTATTAAAAAGTTGAAAGATTTCAATCAAGGATCTCGATTTCAATCAATTCCAACCAAAAATCGTTGCAAGCTCATTTGATTTTGAGCGACTTCGAACAATGAGAGGGTACGTATGAATGGGGCTAACAATAAGAGGGCTCGGGATGGATACGGTGAATTCTTACAATTAGGGGCAAACAACCCCATTTCCTTATATTTCTTTACATACTTGCACCCATCAGTCAAAGATACCTGACACAACGAAATACCGGGTTTCACCGTTGCTGTATGAGTTTCGAACATGTTGAATGGCGAACATGTTCAAAATCATCAGAACTATCAGAAAAGCACCGGGAATACTACGCACCCAAAAAGAGCAGCATAACATTGCTAACGGACTCCGTTTGCAGTAGACGCTTAGTGTATCAAGCGTGCGATATAAGGACGAGGAAAGTGACAACTTGGTTAGTGAGAATAAAATTAGTAAGGACAGGGTTAATGAGAACGAGAATTACAACAATAAGCAATAATGAGGACAGTGAGAATGAGACCGACTTACTTGTACTATCCGGCATTGCATTGACGACGATTGTGCAAAAGAGCGCGAGCAGAACGAGCAAGTACGTGAAGCAACGCATCGAGCTCATCTAGAACAAAGATACTTGCCTCGCTAACAATAAGAATATAAACGTTATATTATATTATAGCATAACAAATTCTTATAATATAACAATTACACTACATGGATAGAGAGTATGGCACTATGTATATATGTACTCTTGGAATATCTCGCTCCGTTCTGTGCAAATATCCGACTTCAATTTTACAAGCATATTCAAATTTTCACAGCCCATAGCAGGCTCTTATGCTTGTAAAACGGCATACGGATGCGAAAAATTTGAATACACTTACAATTAGCAAATGCGCGTAAATTTAAAAAAAAATCTAACAATAAGATACGATTACGCAGTAACAGTCGGATATTTGTACATAACGGAGACAGATATGCCAATAGTATGTACACACCTTACTAACAATAAGGATAGAATCATTTTTGTGTACTACATCGTCATACTAGCTCCCTCGGCGACCCCCATAGTCGGAAGTACCTTACTTTACTTTACATCGTTATAATATAACAATTACACTACACGGACAGAGAGTATGGAACAATGCATATAATATGGAGTGTCACATAAACTATGATAATAAGCAAAGAATCCAAAGAAATCGATGCCAATATGAGGAATTTGAGATGGTAGAAAGGGAACGGTCTTGCACGCATCGATTATGGCAATCAGGATGAGTAGCTGAGAGACAACCCGGAATCTTCCCTCAGGCAACGAGTGGCTTCCTTCTGGCAATCGTGGATGGAGCATGCAGAAACGGGTGCACGTGTTCTTTGATCCTATGTGTATACTTCATTTGCATACCTGAACAATGGGATATTCAAGACAACACAGATGATATAAGTTTCCGGATTGGCGTGAAAACAATAGATTCAAAACGTTGTATGTTCTTCTGTAGCGTTCAGGCACCCTTTTTATTGTTAGTATCGCTTCCCAATCAAGTAACAGTTCGGCTTATTAATAGTTCTAAATTTCCAAAATTGCTTGAAGTGTGTACAAAGAAACTACTAACGCATAATTAATTCTTATTGTTAAAATTCTCTGCTTGTGAAAGCAAAAAAAAGTAGATGTGTTTCATGTATGAAGCACATGGCTATTTTTACCTGTCGTACAACCTTCTACCTTCAAAGTTTTCTTGATTTCGAGCAGAAAAGAGCAGTTGCCGTGCAGGAAATAGCATTCCCGTGACATTTTCGAAAAAGCTACAAAGACACTGAAGCTGCAAAAAGCAAGCTATGTTCACAACGTGTCCTAACCACAGCCTTAGAAACTTAATTTTCGTATTTGAACGAACGATAATCAAACGAACAATGGTACCATTTCCAGATTGGCGCGAAAACAAAAGATTCAAAAAGCAAGCTATTTTTGCAGTTCCGGGACAGGGGGGGGGTTCTGTGGAGCCGACAGGTGTAAATGCGGTTTTAAAGATCATGATTAATTAGAAGTTCTCGACAGATGTAGCGGCTTTTTTTGTGGAGGGGGACATGAAACTAGAGAATCGATGTGCACTTCAGACTACCACTTGTTGAGAAGAAACCGTGCCGCTGCGAGGTTCAACGCGTTTTGTAATGCATATAATATTTTGTATTGTTTGTTTTATGCGTCTTTATTTCCTCCTATTCAAGACATTAGGCTACAGGGCACATACGGTTATAGGATAGGGACAATCGACTTTAAAACTAATACACTTTTTGGTATGCAGTATATGCAACTTCTAGCTTGCCGTAAAGTGACAGTAATTTCACTGATCATGCTGATTGTGAGTGTATGAAAACAAGTTGATTAGCTTTGTTCAAAAAGAGCACTTATTGTCAGTGCTGAACAGTCCTATATTTATAGAAGCATTTTTTTTACGGAAAAGGACCGCCGCTGGCTTTTTGACTCGGTGACTGTAAGACAGCTGTGAAAAGCCTTTCAAAGTCCAACTACACACATAGAAAAATGACTGCAAATGACTTAAAACGGCAGCAGTCGTTTGTATGTTGCCCTAAGACAGTCATTATTTATATGTTGCTCATGAGTATTATAATAACCGTTCTGGGGCATGTTGCTGGATGGTAATTACATCCGGCAACATTCACGCAGCATACGATGCCGGTTGGATTGCCTAGCCGAAAACGGTATTAGTATAGAAGCACTAACAATAAGTATATCATGCTTTTCGTGTATACTCACGGTACACCATGCATGGACAAGGACGTTCCTGGGAACGTAGGGTCACCCCGATCTAGGTTGCTTGTCTATATAAAGCATCCATCAAATCGACCGCGAGATATGAGTACCATCCCGTTTTATAACGTGCTTCTGTACACGCCAAAAGCAGGAACGTGCCGTGTCCAGAGGCAAAGGCAAAGTCTCCCGTATTAAATTGCCCCACAACGTCCTGGCCTTCTCAGGACTACCCGCAAGACGAAATGCCTTGAATACGGGAGACTTAGCCTTTGCCTTTTGCCGTGTCCATGTATGCGGTAAATACACCGTAGCCACTTGTTATTTTCCAGTATGTCGTTGACGCTCGCGAACTCGAACTCGTCAACGCTGGGCGAATTCGCGCGTCAGTTCGAGATTCTCCCGGGACCACTTCGCGATCTTTTCCTCCACGGCTGGGAGGTGGTGGCGGCGGCGTGTCAGCGGATTCTCAACAATGGATCGCCGATTCGGACCGGTCCGCCACCGGTGGAGCTGCTCGAGATGGCAACCTGGATCCAGTATCTGCTCGGGATGAGCGGACTCGGATTCAATCTGGCCACGCTCTGGCTCATCGTGACGAGAAGCACCAAGGCGATGCTGGGATATAAGCGATTTCTGGCCGCATTACAGGCACCTAATGTTTCCTAATTGTACAATTGGCATATCTGACTCTGTTTCATATAAATATACGGCTGTCGTTAAGTAATCAACTTTTTAAGCGCATTCTTCGCCGAAATAAAAGTAATTGCTACTGAGGAAGAATTCGCACGTTCATTGCTTTTGTCCCTCTCACAGTTACTGCCGTCACTTTAATGCTTCACCCATCTTATAGCTGTAATTAACATTCCAATTCGGGGATCGTTCCATTTTTTCATGAATGCCCATTTCAGTTGTCGAGTCTTCTGCTCGATGCCTATTCGGCACTTTTCACCCAACTCGTGCCACTCTCACCGCTTCCATGTTACACGGCGACCGGATTCTTGCCGTCTATTCATGTTTCTGTGTACATTCAGCAGGTACCTAGATACTCGAATACTAATGAGTGTTTCATACACTCTAAATTTAAAGTTTCTTTTGCTGTGATACAATAAATACATAGCCCCGAGACTACGTTAACAGGTCAAACGATGAGCATTACTAAAACAAGCAATCATACTTCCTAGCACATATCGATAAGCACAAGCAAGCACAATAACACATATCGTTGTTAACTATGGGCAAAAATTTCTTATTGCTAGCTTTCATAATCATCTGTACTTTAAAACTTTTCAGCTTGGCTATATCGTACTTATCTGTTCAACAGCAATCACTACCACATACTGCTTTGTATATCGGCAAATGGTTAGTAAGTAACTTTTCCTAATAATAAGACTAACAGAATCACAGAATGTTGCTTCCACTGGTCTACAGTACCTAATTTGCATACGCTAACAAAACGAAATGCAAATTTGAGATGTGGAAGTTCAGAAACTCAATATGACGTGAATTATGTAATGCTGTATATGATGACGATGATTTTAAGCAAGTCGACCTGAATAAGTCAAGGGCGAAGGAGCAGAAAACATATATGGTCGTTTTCGTCACGTTCATTCTGGTCTTCACCGTTTCATTCGTGGCATTCTTATTGTCAGTAATGAAGAGAGAAGAAGCGATTCGACTTGCCGCCTTGGTAAGTAGTTTTCTTATTTCTCTCTGAATATCCTTAAAGTTTAAGTTCGCTCGTTCTAGAAATATTGGATACAGGCTCCTTGTCCACTGACAATGTAGAAACGAGAGTCTAAACGTGTGTTATGTAGTGATAAGTAAGATAAACATGAAAAGAAAAAGGCATAAGTGCGACTTGTTGTTAGTATTATGGAGAGTGCCTAGTTATTGCGATCCCAATGTGAAACGTAACAAGCCGATCAGCCCAGATAAGGAAGCATAGGACGACGAATTTGCTAGCAATGTTCCTAATTGTAAGACTTATGTCTCTTTGAACGTGCTTATATTGGGCGTATTCAGACTGTGCCACCCGATCAAATGCCTCTTCTCGGTGATTTCATATGCTATCACACCGGAAGTCCCAGTTTCTTGGTTCGTCACTTTTTGCTTTCTTATGCTTTCATTGAAACACAAAACAAACAAACAAGCCTTTTTGGTCTGTTCAGGTGTTCTTCTGCACCATTGGTTTAGCGTCATACGCAATGTATATTGTGATCTTATGGAAGGCATTTGATGTATTTCGGAAGTTGCGAAAGTACAGTGCAATGTTCAACAGCAACACGAAAGCGTATCACAAGCGCATGACGAAAATCTTACTTGCACAGGTAAGCACTTTACACTTTTGCAGTGTTTTAATTACACTAATTTCATTGCACTATTTGACACTAATTGTAAGAATGGCCTGACACGGGCTACAGTACATAAAGGTGCTGCGAAACCGTTATTCCATCAGAACTGCCTGTACTAGAAACCTGCAGCTTGTGTGGAGTTCAACTACATATCTGATGTAAGAAAATGGTGCACTTTGCCGCCTCTCCCATTAACAAAATCCTTCTTAAAGGTGGCCAGAAACCGTGATTTCTCGGAGGCTAAAAAGCACAATTTCCTTATATAGTTGCCCCCCCCCCTCACAGAAGTTGCGGGTCTGTTATGCACGCAATTCTGCTAGCACAAAACAACGGTTTCCGGTCTCCTTTAAATCCATTGGTCCTCGGAACATTGAGGTGTCGCTGCCGTTCCTGTTATTCGCCGTTCCTCTACTGGCTCTTTTCGATCTCTGCATACTTTTTCACATCCACAATGATGAATTCTTCGTTATAATGCGCATAATCTATTCGATGCACGGCTGCGTGCAGTCAATGATGATTGTCACTATGACACCATGCTACAGGTGAATATGCGATCGGCTTTATTTTGAAATCGTTTACATTATGTTTTGTTTGTGTGTGCATATGGCGAAACATGAAAACAGTGTGAAAAAAACCGACGACCGTTTCTCGAAAAAGCATTCACTTGTCTAATTGTAAGAACTTTGATAGAAGAGTAAAATTTACCATAGAAAAACACGATGAAGCTGTTCACAGCAAAAGCCATGTCGCAAATCCCACTTGCCGCACACATGTAAGTATACTGTTGGTAGTCAGTGATCTTTTTTGGTAGCCACATTACATGATAGTGCTTTGTATATTGGGCTGGCAACACCCCAATCCCCACATCCTCTTTGTTATAATCAAGTTCGATTCCGTACATTTCGGCCAACTTTGCCAGCAAAGACGAAGAGAAATCGGGTAATGCTCGTATTCTTATCTGATTTCCTTCTTCAGAAGTACGGTGATACCGCGGAAGATCGCGCGTCGAATGAAATCGGCGCTTTCGAAGCGGCATTCCTACATCTCATCGTCTCAGATCCAGCCGGAGTTGGAATTGGCACCGCAATAATTGTGATTGATGTATGTAGAATAGAATGTCTTTATTGACTTGCACATCAATATCTTTATTGATTTACATACCTGCACATTAAGGTCGCCTTATAATAACATAATATAATACAAATATCTTACAATTAGGATAGTTCAACGGGTTTTGTCTGTAGCCAACATCACGAGCTCATTAGTGTTAGCAATCATTACTGTGTTTTATAGATTATGTTTAGGCATTCTTCGACTTTGTCAAATGATATCTATCTTGAAAGTATTTCACATTGATAAAAATTGTTTTGCGTCTCGTCCTGTATTAACTATCCTGTATCGACAGCGTTCATAACATTTGCTCGAAATAGAAACATGAAAGTGGACTGGAGTTTCTTCAACACAAAGATTACTATAAAGCAACGCTATTTAGGTTTACGTATACCTTTACAAGTGGTAATGTAATATATCCGGAACAAAGATCGAAAAGTGAAAACCTTCCATGTATTTACAAAAGTTATGAAAAGCAAAAGTTGCGCTTTCAACGATAAGAAGTGAAGGCATTCTAACAATATGCATGGGAACATGCCCCTACGAAAAATTACCTTATGAAGAAAATAAGCTACACCATTTGTAAGGGAGTTCAATGTATGCCTTTCAAATATGGGGATATGATTGTATTATAAAAAGAGCTTAACGTAATAAACAGTACAATCTACAATGTGGTCTACAAGTTAGATAATACCAACAAGACAATTCTACTTTACTGCTCCAGCTATCATAAACAGCTTTGTTTCCTCAAAGCTCACAAGTTCTTTGAGAAGCTGTTTATGTTTGTTATCGCAGTAAAGAATAAGAAATATTTTACTTCAACAACTTCGTTGTCTAGTGTGCCGGCTGACATCATCTGACCCGCCTCCACCGCATTCGCATATAAAAGGCGGATAATAATATGTAATATGTTTCTTCATTGTGGATAAA
This sequence comes from Koerneria luziae, assembly GCA_014805365.1. Taxonomy (NCBI): domain Eukaryota; kingdom Metazoa; phylum Nematoda; class Chromadorea; order Rhabditida; family Neodiplogasteridae; genus Koerneria; species Koerneria luziae. Next base: position 7,433 of record JACMIJ010000308.1, on the reverse strand, counting down.
GTGTTCTAAGTGATTCGTCTCAGTCACATCTAGCAAAATATGGCATTCTACGATTTCGTTGTTGGCGAGAGAAGGAGCTGTTGACCGGATTGCGCCTCGCGAAGAGGAACGAAGCCGAGGAGACGCGTGGCATTGAACGACGACGCGAATGGATTCAGATTGGTGAGAACCGGAATCAAGCCGTTACCGCTCGGCGAGGTCGTGTAGGTGAGACTGAACGAGATGGGTGAGACTGAACGAGATAGGTGAGACTGAACAGCACCTTCCAAACACCACCTTCATCCACCCACAGCATTACACGACCGCAAATTTAGTTACTTAATTTACATATTTAGACAAAGAGATATTCACAAGTGTGCTATTATGTGCTCACTTATATTCTGATGCCATGTTGTCTACCGTATTGCTTCAACAGAGAAATGTACGCTAATTTAAAACGTTTGAAACACCAAAGAACTGGAGCATCGGCAAACAAATAACACTTTCTCTCTTATTTTTATATGAAATTACTTAATCTACTTATAACTAACTCTTCCTTAATCGAATATTTTCACATGTTGCGCGTAAGAAAACGACACTTCCCGCAAATTTCGTATCCCGCAATGTCTATTTTACAGTGCTTCTGGCAATACAGAAAATAGCCAACAAATCATGCAAAATCGAAGTTTTGGTCGGTTTTTGGCGACGGGAAGCACCGACCCTGCGAATGCGGGAATGGTGTAAGGAAAAAGAAGGTCGGTTTTTGGACATTTCTATTCGAGCAGTACGCGTTAGTGAAAGGCCGTGAGAGAATACCCGTAATTGGTGCCCTGTGGATTGAGACCGTAGACGAGTCCCGGCTGGATGTTGGTGCCCGTGATCGGGTTCACGTATGACAGTGACGAGTCGGTCTTCACCGCGTAGTTGCCTTGTGCGGGATCTGTAATGCAAGTAAAAAATAAGAGTTTAAGAGAGTGTGAAATATTGGTAAGCAAGATAAACATGATAAGAAAAAAGGGAAAAATGCTACTTATTGGGATGCAATACTGTATTTGTTGCTACAATCCTAATGGTGCTATTGGAATTAGGTAGGTATTGGAATTGGTACAACGGCCCGGCTCCCTCGGTTACCGCCCCGCAGGCTATGAGGCCTTGATTCGGGAGGACTTTACTTTTACTTTACTTTACTATTGGAATACTTGACTTCGTTCTGAATAAATATTCGACTGTTGCTACATGGTCAATTTTGTAAGCCTATTCGAATTTTTTACAGTTCATAGTAGGTTCACAAGCTTGTCAAACGGCGTATGGATGCAAAAAATGTAAATTCATTAGCAAATTTGTGTAATTGGAAAGAATCCTAACAATAAGATACCATTATAAATCGAGAGTCGGATATTTGTACAGAACGGAGCCAGGTATGCCAATAGTAAACACTGCGAGATGAAGGCTACTGGTAACTGAAAACTTAAAGGTACTGTAAACACACTTACTGAACTGGCTAAAGGCTGGTCCAAAAATAGGTATTGTAGAGATCGATGGCAGTGGTTGTCCAAAGTTGCCGAGATTTCCGAAGATCGGTATTAATCCTCCTAACAATAGGAAATTTTAAATAAAAGGTTGTGATAAGGCATGATAAAGGGTATGATCACAAATACTAGATACTTTTTGTCGTCCAGTGCTAATTGTAAGTTACATACCATTCGCAGTAGGTACTGCAGCGGCTCCCCCGGTTGCTGCTGCACCATTTGCAGCTGGTACTGCAACGCCATTACCCGTTGAGATGGTTGGAAGGATATTCGAGATTTGGCTGGAATGCAAGTGTTGTACTGCAATAGGTTTGATGGTGCTACTTACCAGTATGTTGACGTTGATAGTACCAATATCAAATATGATGTGAAGTAAAAGTGGCACATTTGCGCTTCCTGTAAGCTATAATGGTATGCACTAGTAGAAATAATACAATCGCATAGATTTAAGTCATGATCTAAAATCTCGCCATAGAACATGAACACAGCCATGAGGAAGAACTTGAGCAACAGAAGAACAAGGAAGCGCATGGCAGCTTTTTATGCTCTCGGTGTTACTCTCATAACGAGATAATCGAGATTTCCGAGCTTTCCTTGACTGATAACTTGTATGGCGAACCAGTATCCGCTCTTCCTTGTTGTCAAAACACACCACAGCGAATACTTTATTTCATCTTTATTGCATACAAAGCGTTATTGCACCAATGTGTACGATAACAGTACATTCCATTGTTTCCTTTCACCAACTACCAGACTAATTGTAAGATTTGAATACTCAGAGGAAAAATAAGCTCAAATTTTGAGTGTTATAAACACTCTTTAGTGCTTGAGTGTTTTAAACACTCAAGCAGTATTCAGGCTTATTTGAGGCTTATTTTTCTCTGAGTACTGCATGGTTAAATCTCTTTGTGTTCATGTGCAAAAAATGGCACAACAGTACATTTCCACAACGTATTGTTTCCGTTCATTTACCACCAGTCTAATTGTAAGATTTGCATATCTCTTGGTTTTCTCGAGAAATCTGTTTTTGTTTACTAGAAAATGACGAAAGTTAGACTGGCGCCTGTAAAACACTGTTTCTTTACAAACATCTTTAAAAACAGAAGAACGTTTGATCTATGTGTCTAATGAAAGGAATAGTATAATGCTTGGAAACGCTAGTTTGTTGTTTTTTCAAGAGCTTGGAACACAAAAAAACGATGGAGTTTATGCCGGTGCTTTGGTTGTGCTGAGTGGCACGAGCAGCTTCGAAGTGTCGATGGACTGTATCGGGACGAGGTATTGAACAGTCGGTACGGATTGCTCTGAAATGGAGTTCCCAGCAAACATACTATTCGTGCACAGAATAACCGAGCACACAATGTTGTCTTCCGCCAGTCAACAGTATCAAATTTGCGTATGATAACTAGTGTTGCGTTTTTTTTACAATAAGGAACTATGCGAAAGACCTTGCAGTGTCTTATTGTCAGCATGCTGTGCAATTCTTTTATATAACACGTTTTTTCTTTAAAGAAATAAAAGATAGAAGTAGTCGACACAATAAACCTACAGAATTGTGTTTGAAAAAACTACCGCCATCGCTTTGATGTGAGCCGCCAATAAAACTGGAACTCAAACTAACCTTGTCCGGGTAACGGAAGAAGCGGCTGAAGTGGCAGCGGTTTCGGAAGAATTTCCCCTGGTGCCAGTGAGACGCCAACAGTCGCCGGCGCCGAGGTTACGACTGCGGTCGCGTTGGGCTCACGGAAGGGTAGGAAGGGGAAGAGTTTGTTGCCACCGGGGCTGATTCCGAACAGCAGTGGCAGAAGACCGCCTCCAGCCGGAGTTGCGCCGTAGTTCACACTGTAGAAGATGAGATTGATAAAAACTGTCAAGCCAAAAAGTTAGTTTTAACACAATCGTGTTATTACACTTACAATAAACGTTACTTGATCACATACTGGAAGTTTTATGTTTCTTCCATAATGCACGCCGCGTTAATAGCCTTTTTATTCTGTTACCTCACTAATGGTGAATACAAATCTTATTGTTAGCTATCCTTCTTATCGAACAACAAGTTCGTTGCTAAAAACAATAGCTGCTTTTTTTTGTCAACTGAAAGTGACAGCGAAAAGCAGGTGAACTCCCGTATGAATGGTAAATGTAAAGCTTCTCCCGTAATCAGAGGGGTTCTTCGACGGGGGTTCCTGATGTGCCAGGAACACTTTGGGAAATTAAAGGCCGGTGGATCCCACCCGAACCCGGCCCGATACCTTCGTGGTCAGAACACTACCATATAACCCGACCCCGAAGGGATGGCGCCCTGGTGAGGCGGGAGGCACATCGCGGGGGGAATACCACTATGCCCCGTTCGTATGAATGATATGAGTGATATCCTAATAAGTGACAGTTCAAAGTTCTCATTCAAATGGTTCTCACTCTTTTTACTTGAAACCCTTGCAAAGATAACGGTCGAACTGACTTGAGTGCCTGTCCACCTTGTGCGGACGGATTCACACCGATGCCGTAGTTGATCGAGTTCCCGGTGAACGGATTCTTCGGCAGCGCGAATGAGTAGTTCGCAGACGGGAGCGAAACGGGCGTCAGTGGAGTGAGGATCGGCGAGATACCGCCAATTAACGGGCCGAAGATCGGCAGCGAGGTGAGGTTGCTGGGAGCTGCTAAAGGTTTCCTTGGTGTTTGTAAAGTAAAGTGAAGTTCTTCCGAAGGCTTATTCGCCTGCGGGGGGCCCAAAGAGGCCGGGCAGGAAGTACCTTTTCTATTGTCATCACAGTATGTTGCTTCCGCCGGTCTACAGTATACAATAGACCGGCAGAATCAACGTGATGTGAACTATAGTACCTAATTGTACGTGGCAACAAATGGTTCTCGCACATGAACAGAAGGATGAGCAAATCTTATTGTTAGGAAGTTCTACTGTCTCACCATCAGCATAATGTGCCATATGATGTATATTGCTAATTGCAAGAATGTGAAAAGAAGAAAAGTAAGGTATTCTCACATGCATTTGGCGGTGTTCCAATTGGAGGAAAACCCAGGATCGGAATACCCAAAAAGTTAGGTCCAGCGGGTGTCGACGATGAATTGATGACTTGCGGTGCGGTGGTGCTGTTAGCTGGCACTGGAGCATTGGTGGTGACAGTGGGTGCTGGCACTGTGCCACTGGTACTTGATGTGGTAACGGTGGCACTGGTAGTAGGTGTTATTTGGCTGCAAGGTGCGAGATGATATGGCATTTAATATGCATGAATGTGAAACATTGAGAGAGATCTAAAGCGCTCGCTGTCAAATGTACGTACCTGTAGCAGTTGCCAATAAGACCCAAAACAACAGCAACGCTTATAAGCAAACGCATGCTGATCAGAACAATGACTTGTGAATGACTTGTGGAGTAACCCAGAAAGTCATGTTTATATCTATTGTTAGCATATATCTTGCCTACTTATCGCTATCGAAGTAGGTCATGTTTCGCTGATGATTTTGTGTGTGATGAGACCAGTAATGTGTGATCATATAAGCCCACAATGTGATGAACAATATATGCAGCAGAAGCAGCTGTTTATACTTAATAGTTCACATACAAGCACAATGCACGCATTAAAGAAGGAGTAAACTAGCTTTACCACTATGCCCATGAAGCAAAAAGAAGTAGAAGTTAAATATATTATGACTGAGAGATGATGATAGACTGTAGATGAAAGGCGAGGAGAAGAGAGATACGGGGAGATGATGAGAGAAGCCGTGGGTCTCAGATAGACCCAGGCTCAGAGATGTGCTCGCCCAAAGTCCCCTGCTTTGTCAGTGCAAGGGGACCGCCACGCGGAAACTCTTTATTGTGAGAATGATGATAATAGTTGTGATCGGGGCGTTAAAAGTGAGAGGGTAATTGGATTACAAGGAGTGATGACGCAATTTTGCTTCATCAAGAATGGAATTCTTGACACTCCCTAGAGGACAAGGTGGGGAAAGAGGGAAGTGTCAGAAGGGAGGAATGAGATGGGTCAACGTCGTGGGTCGCCATCTTCATCGCGTATTCGTCCTTTCCTCCTCGGAGAGTTCCTAGACGTAGGAACCCATTCCTGCTTGGCCGGTAGAGGAGATCGGAACATCTGATTCGATTGAGCTGGTTGCGTATGTCTGATCGTGGTTCGGTGGGTTCGAGTGGTAACCTCCTTGTTGCCATAATACGTCGTGTTGGATGGTTGAGAAGAACGTTGATAGGCTGAATTTGTGAATGAGCGGGAGAATACGTAGTCGTCGTACATTTTATGAGGAAGCAGCGTGTCCACTTCTGCGCCTGATTGCGACATCTTCTCCGGAAGATTCTTCAGTCGCTGTGTTTTCTTTCGGAGTTCAGACGAGTGGTGGTACTTTCCATAGTGGATTTCCCAAACGTTATCATTCAGACAAAGTTGGTGGTTGCCAGTAGCTTGACTGGCCGAGACGGGATTGATTGTATCTGCATTGCAGACCCTCCCCGGCGCAAGAGACGCCCCAGGCGGGCGCTTCTCAACGCTCGATTTGAGAGTGCTGCTCGTTTCAGAAGTTTCCTCGTTCTCTTTGTACCTTTTGTACTTGTCGAAGAGATCGGGATACATGAGTTTGGCGAACTTGGAGAACTGTCGAAGCTCTTGAACCGTGTTCACCGCGATCCGGTAGTTGTCACACAATTTGGAGTATTCAGAGTTACGAGTCTGTCTAGTCTTACGCATGATGTGAAACATGAATAAATAAGGCATGGTTACATGCTATTTTTTGACGATTTTTTGTCTACCAAGCCTCATAAAACACTCAAATGACATTTACAACACTAAAGAAGCTACAAAAGTATCAACCACACCCAGTTACTCCTTCTTTAAGAGATATAGCAAATACAAGGAAATGTGTAATACTCCTTCTTCATATGAGGTGAGCATGTACCTAGATAAGGTGGAACAATGTTTCAAAGATGACTTTAATTACCGAAACACTTCGTTTTTGCAATCCGACATCCCTTTCATCATTGGAATGTATAATATGACTCTTATTATAATAGGAAGTAATAGTGAAATTATCATCTTACAATTAGTGAATGAGAGAACACCGCCTGTGCCTGGAAATAGTAAGGTCAAACTTTGGGAACATGCTTATACCTTCTTTGAAGGCAAATTTGCACGCAAAAAAAAAAACGTTTCGTATGCTACGCCGGTGCCAGCTCTTTCATTTTTTGTACTTCACGAAGAGCTTTCGAATGTATGCTATATCGCTTTTATGAATACGCCAGTTGCGCAGTTGAATTTTGTTGTTACTCTGAACAATAACTACCGTTTTATTGTTTCAAACAAACAACAAAAGTAAAATTAAGTCTTTACAAAGTAAAAGGTTCTACTATTGCAAAATTAGTAAAAGAAACGCGTATTACTAATTGTAAGAATGATCTAAAAAGTCGACACTCGCAATAAGGGACAGTGCTTATAAACCAGTTCAATACCAGAAGCACACCACTTGCATTCCAATCAGAATGCGAAGCATGTTGTTTCTCTCGGGTACATCGTTATGTTTCGGGTACTTTGTAGTCACATATTGTACACGTTTTCAAATTCTGGTACCTTTTCGTGTCACCATCCCTATTCTGTATTACACCCCCCCCCCAATACTGTAGTTTGAACATGAAGTACACGTGTCCTATTCCTAGGGTCACACATACCACGCTTCTATGCGTGTCTCCCACGTCCTCCTACACATTGCCCCAAGGAACAGTTTTATGCCATCGTGAGAAAATACTTGCCAAGCTCCACCTTTTTTCTAGCGCCAAAAGATATCACTCGATAAGCTCCGCCTCCTATTCTGGCGCCAAAAAAAGAGTATATAAGGAGCTCGTTTTGGTAGTAGGATCAGTATTCGAACGTGTTCTCTCCTTGCTCTGGTGGTGCCCTCTGCTCGTCT
>JACMIJ010000307.1:0-10669 GCA_014805365.1 Koerneria luziae | reverse complement strand
AAACGCAGACAGTAAAATGTTGATCGAAAACTGTTTTTTCCCACTTGCATGTTGTCCAGTGGTTATACCCTCTCATTAGCGTGGGACCACAAAGCGCAGAAAGTCAAATTGTATACCAATTGAGTTTTTTTGTAGCGCGACAGTAGTGGGCATAGGCAAATTACACGAAATCGCACAAGTATCACACAAAAAGATGTCTTTACTTCTCCAAACCACAAGAAAACAATTGTGTTCAATGACAGAGCGACATGCTCATCGTCCTGCGGTTGGAATACCCGTCTATAACATATTCGACTACTCGTCCAGATGTCTGCGAAAGTATGCGGAAGCGATCAAAATGTCCTATCACCAAAATATCCGACTTGCAAGCTACTATAGAAGCATCAAGTAGTACAAAATAATAGAGATAATAGTACCCTTGACTGAAGATAATTAGTGCAGACTCCATTGATCGTGCGATCTCCGATTTTGTATGAAGTGACGACCGCCGTGATGTGGATTCTCTTGTCGTGCAACTTCGGTGACGACGAGATACTGTAGTAACGGACCTGTAAGTACAAGATGAACACAAGCCTCCGGTCTTGATGGGACTGATCCCAATCTGGAAAACCAGTGAAAGCCTCAGACGACTCAGCTGTACTACCGACAGTTTCCGAACGACTTTAAGTCCCTTTTATCTTATTTCTCTCCACTAACCATATCGCTTAACCCCTTCGCTTGGCCCAATGTCCGATCGCGGGATCCTCTGAATGACAAGCCAGCTTACAAGAAACTGAGCCACCCTTTCCAGACAAGTATGAAAGCGCTAACAAACGTAATGGAGAAATTGGCAAAAAACCGTCTAAAAGCAGCAGTCAGCAACCCAACGAGTGGCAGCAAGTGAGAAGATGGAACCTGTAGACGTGGAAGGACTTCCAAGAGGAGGTCGATTGGCGGTTTACACGAAGCGAAGTCAGTCAAAACATCGACAATCGAGCGACGTCCCTTCATAACGTACTCATGGTAGTCCGTCTGAATGTCAGATTACAAGTGGGGGATGGCCTGAGTCCCTCATATCTTGCTCATTCCATTATGATAACAACCGCAATTCCTTCGCGAGTTCCCTTTATTTCCCTATCGACGTTCATCATTAGTAGTCAGATGTTGTTATTAGAATATTTGTAAACAATTGGTTGCGTATGACAGGAAACGAATCAGACTATGACGCCCCATCTGACACATCATGTGATATATGACCAAACTACAATACAATCCATGTTTGGGCTCATCTACGAAGTGGAACAAGTTAAGCAAAGGCAGAAACTATCAAGTGGAACATACCAAACCCTCTTCACCCGACATGGCGACCAGACGCTTTTTCTCCTCTTCAAGACTGGCGAATTCAGAGATTGCTTTGAGGATATGTGGTTTGACGGGGGCGCATATGTCGACGTAACTGGTGAGGGCCACGCGGAAGGTCGTCGGACATGGGAACGGGTTCCTGACAACAACATGTGTATCAACATACGACACACGTCTTCCCTTTTCCATCACATCACGTGCCCTCCATAAGCGCGTTCTCAGTGTTCCCCAATTTAGACCATCTATGTTATTGCTTTTTTTGCTCGTACAATGACACTCATTATAATGCTTTTTCATAGTCGAAAACAAGTTGATATTCGTTGACTATTGGATTGGAGCCATATGGTGCTTGGCTACAGTCTCGGCACAGGAGGAACACAAATACCCAAGTGATAAAGAAAGGGAACGACCTAAACACATCTCCCCACGAACAAGTTTAGCAAATTAGCCTTGCCAGACAGAACAGTACGCAATGCAAGTCACGTATGGCACGACTAGTCCATTGTATTTCAACAACATTCTGTTAGAGAACCTCTTAATACGACAGGTACGCAATATGAGGACCATCCAAGAAACATAGGAAGAGTGATGGCTAGAGAGTAGTGAAAGGCAGAGAAAGGAACATACTTCTTGTTGGCCTCCTCGTCGGTGTTGATGAGTTTGAATGTCTGGTCGGGATCGAAGTCGAGAAGTCGTATGACGGTATCCACAAGGGCGGAGTCGTTCTGTGGGTACACGCCGAGGTGATCGCCAGCCTCGTATCGAATACTCGACCCCTCGAGGTCCAATTCGATGTGGCGACAACTTCTGTCGCTGCCGGGTGCGTGCAACTCTCGGTTGGCGGCAACTGTGGCGAAGAAGGGCGTCTTCTGGTCGAAGGGCGGACGGGGCTTCGAGTGAGAGTTGATCCGCCCGAATTCGCCCGTGTAATACTTGCCAGGAATCGCCTCCACCAGTTCCAGTCGGTACTGTCGGGCATTCTCCGCATTCGGGTCCAGCTGCCACCCAAAGGCGTCCGCCGCCGTCGTCAGGAACATGTCGCGCCATCTGAAACAAAGCATGTCATGAGTACGTGTTCGCTCTCAACAAACACTGTCTTTCCTGTGATCAAGAGTCTCATCAGACAATTTGCCTATCTTATGCGATACTAACAATACTATGTCATTCATTCGTCAGAACCAGAAGAAGGATACTTGATGAAGTCTTCCTCGAGGTTCGCATCGTCGTCGCCCAGTCCGAGAACACATAATCGCTCGGCTCCGAGTTCCTCCAATCTCTTATCAAACACCTTTCCGACCTCATTGAAATGCTCATACGTCTTGTTGCCAAGACCAAACACCTGAAACATCCTGCTCAGCCAAACATCATCTGTCAACAAAACAGAAGGAGCACTTTGAACATAGCACAGTCATAATAAGAAACATTATGTCTAATTAAATTAGAATCAAATCATGACATTGATGTCACTTCGTGCTGATGTGTTCATTGGGGCACAAAAGAGGACAAACCGCGTATTTGACACCGGACAAGGAGATGTCGGTTTCCTTGATGAATTCGAACAATTGTTGTGCGTTGTCGGTCGGGTCTCCTTCTCCATAAGTGGCCACACACAACACGAGCAGCGCGTTCTCCACTTCTGTTATCATCAATATTACCATACTTTCTTGTCCTTAGCAGACAATCCAACAACTCTCTCAATGTTGTGGGGAATAGGCTGTACATTCAAAATAGGGGATAAGATAGAGGATGTTTAGAATGTGTTCTGACCAGTCAATCGTCCGATTTCACTTTCGGACTCAAGTTCCTCCGGATCAAAGAGAAGTGCTTTCTGTCCATATCGAGTGAGATTCTTCGCCAGTCTGGCTGACAATTCCTCTGCGGTGCCGGTTTGAGATCCATACATGATAAGCACCTGGCCCTTCTTTCATCACACAACCTTGTCTACCTGTCTGTTTTCATTCTTCATACGCGATATTAACCCCTCATCTCGAGATTTCGGAACAGATAACGGCGGCACATTATTCGGTTTATACCTAAAGCAAACAGACGTTATCATTATTTCCATCCTTTGCGTGTTTCATTGGCAATGTCAGTCTCTCTCTTCCGGGAGACAACGAATGATGCAAATGGCTGACATACAACAGACTGCTGGAATACAAATTCCCTAGCATAGCCAACACTGCGAGACATACTAATTTTGTTCATATTTCTCAATGTTTACCCCTCGCCGCTGATTGTCAGTGATACCCTCCCCCCCTGCTTGGTGGGCGCGTTTCCAAGTGTTTCTTCATAAAAACTCATGTAATACCCAATCGATTGAGCGAATCGTGTATAAGTAAGGTCAGAGGATGATGACTACGAAACAGACACAAGAAAGCAACAGACGAGAACGTGTAATGAAAGGTGGCATGGGAATCGGGTGAAGAATAACTGGACACATCCAGATGCCACAAGGAACGCATTGAGTGGACCGGGCAATGCAACAGCCGATACATGCCGGGTCAGTCAACCTACTATGGACCCCCCCCTTACCTGCTCTTGGTGTCATCGGCGGTGAGGTATAGATATGTGATAGCGGCAGCAATGGAGATGAGGACGAGTGTGATGAGATCGGAAGTGTCCACGAAGGAGTAGAGGTATTCCATCATGGCTAGATAGGGATCGCGCGGCCTGACCCGCTTCCCGTACTTTCACGTGCCAAACAGTCGTCCGCCAAGTGGGCGGAGCCAACACTACGAGACATACTACAATAGAGTAGATCACACGCGACATGCACACCGCACCTCCAAATAAATACAACCAAGACACAATCATTTATCAACGAATCATAGAATACACGTGTCGAGGTAGATCATGGACGGGGAGATCATTCATATGGCGGAGGAGACCATCACGAGGTCTTTCGGGTTCCACTCCTCGGTGTCTGTTAAATTGATTGTAGTTGGTGAAGATATACTAATGTGTACCTTATCATGAGACGGAGTGTTCTTCAGTGACTCGACGAGATACGGCAGACTGTTGATTCGCTCCGCCGCAGTCACCACATTCAAGCTGCGCAGCTCGTGGTTCATGGGGATGAATCGGAGAAGGGCCTCGCACACCACGTCGAAGTCCCTCTGAAGGGTCAACAGTAAAGGACGACAGCACCCCCCCCCACCCCCTGGAGATACCCCCAAGTGACAAACATAGTGGTATGCACGTTGACGGGAGAAAACATGAGCAACAGCAATTTCTAATCAAAGGACATGTCCCCTCACCCTATTCCAGTATCAATGGCCACCTCACGTATTCAAGGCATTTCGCCTGCGGGGAGTCCTGAGAAGGCCAGGACGTTGTGGGGCTATTTAAGTCCGAAGGTGCCCAGTCATTCACACGGACCGATTACTCTTCGTGATCCTATCACTACCAATTGTCTACCCCGGAGAGAGGACATCTCATCATGGGTAGGGACGTGCCGAAGGATTGAACCCGGGTCTTCTGTATAGTGTAGAGCGCCTTCTGCCACTACACCACATGGCCACCGTATTAACCTACTACCAGAATTAAGCTCCCATCTACGTGTGAAACATCCACATACACAGTGTACTTTAATATGACAGTACTTGAGTGTCGCGATTTGGGAAAGTGCAAACTGCACAAGTAACTTGTAGTGTGCGGATGCAAAACAACAAATGTCACACACAAGAACGATGATTGACTTTGTATTACACATAACGCAATACAATTCGGTCAATATTCAATTGGCAAAAAGAGCTCGTATTGTCTCACAGGGAGAAATGTTTCTTTGGCCAGATCAAAAATAGTCGGGAAAACGTGGTGTCACCCACTAGTTGTTGTGCTTAGTGCTACAGCTTGTCATCTGTGAGCTCAAGCATATTAAGTACCAAGCCCGGGTGGACCTGAAACATAGCTATGCTTCCGTTGGAACCGACTGTCCCAGAGGAAGGGTAAAGTATAGATTTACATTTGTAAAGGAGAGGTAAAGCAAGCAAAAATGTACAAAATATTCAAATAAAAGGGGTAAAATAACCTTTTGGTGCTCAAAAGGTGAGGTAAAAGTGGGCGCCGGCTCCGTGGAAGCCGTGGTATGACCCGAAAGCATATATTACCTGTTTTTTTTTATAATACTAATCGCGTTAATGTAAATATTCCTTCATCATACTTCATTACTTTCTGCCATAACAGTAATCTCGACAACAACAGGGATATTTCCGGTAAATGGTGTTACATACAACACCATTTACCTGGAAATATGTGAGCCGCACAGGATCTCCCATTAACTGTCTTATTTTCGTATCCTCATAGAACAAGCCGATTGTGAAATTGTACATTATGATAAATAACAAAGTTGTTCAGTATAATATTTATTATTTTTCTATTGCAAACAGTTGGGGCCTGAGCTACAATTATTCACATTCTCTCACTCTCACTCTCATTCGCGCGTCGTGGAGATTTGAATATCGAGTTAGCTGCAGTCGTCTACAGTGGAGGACAATCGACACCGGTTGCAGGAAGCGGTATATAAGAAGAAGCCTACGTTCGTCATGTGTTCAGCCCTTATATCTTCCTGTGATAAACACTATCCCCCGCATGTTTGTATGTATTCACAACTCAAACAATAATTGGGAATTCAATTAGGGACTCAAAGCGATCTTTGTTTGCAAAAGAACAACAAGAAATATTATATACTGGAATAACTTCGTCGTCTAGCAGAATATGCAATTAATCATCAGTGTATTATGTATCTGGAGGGGAACAATTGTCAACGAGCCTTTATTATAAGTGATAATAAATAAATAAATTGTCCTACAGTAGCCAACGGTATTTCGATTGAGCCGATACCAAGGCTGGGTCTCGTAAGAGGCTAATTATTAGACTATTTTTGCTTGTAAAACCACTGCGTTTACTCTGTTGACTAATGTAAGGGATTATTATTGAAGAGAGGGTGATTGTGCATCACGTGGACCCTCATTTTGCTCACAACCATTTTTACTCGTGTAAAAACTTGATGCTTTAACGTAACGTCTGCGTTTTCACTTTTTTGATTGCTTATTCAACTTGTAGCGACCTAATTCCTATTTCACTTATTTTGCAGTTTTCTAATGAAATAAATCGTAACCCCATTTTTCATTAAACGCCCGAATGGAAGCAAAGTAGGAAGTGGCACTAACTTGGCAAATTGCCAAAACACGCGATGCACTCCAGACATACAACATATACAAAAACGTGATGCATAGCCGCCTGAGATTTGATGACGGAATGTACGGTACGTGTCTACAGAAATGTTGTATATAACATATTTGGAATTGAACCTATATACCAGTTGACGTGTATTATATCAAACGAAAATCGCTTTAAAATCAATTTAAACCCCCAACGTATTAATACTACTGTTGCCTCTCCCTCTAAACGAGTCATCGAATGCGCCATGTATCGTCGAATGGGAAAATAATCATAAAATGAAAGAAACACCTTGCTGCTGCGGCTTCTCGAGGTGCTGCGAGGTGGTGGCTGTCGGGTAGGCGGAGTCGGTTTGGTGGGCGGAGTCGGCTTGGCGCGTTTCTTCAGGGTCGTCTTGGCCTTCTTGACTTGTCGTTGGTTCGTTGGTTCTTCGTACAAGGAATCGTTGTCACTCCGTTGACTGGGGGGATCGTCCTCCGAGTCGCCCTCGCTGCCCAACAGCGAACAGGGTGATGACGGCGGGGGCCTCAAAGAGAAATACGTTCCCGACAGGGAAAGGAGGCATTCGATACGGACCAAATACTCATTCCCAATAAGCTTAAAGTTCTTATTTTGGAACCCACTTGCATGGTATTTTGACAAGGATTTCTGTTAGCTTAGCTAGCATACGATAATTTTTCAGTCAAAAAAGGGATGTAATTGCTTAGTTCATAAAACAGTCAAGCCTGTCTCTGTCAACAAAGAATCTTGCAACAATACCTAATTCGTTGCTTTTTCTATTCTTTTAATCCGAGATACGAAATACTAGAACTTTACAAACATTTGGTTCTAGAATGCCTAAAACTGAGCCAACTTTTTGTCCGCAATATTTATGAAATTTTTTAAACGTTAAGCAAAAATTATAATTTTTAAAGCCTGTTCCGCTTTTTCCAAATGAACGTCCCATATATAGTGACATGCGAGTCCGTACATGATATGCTAAGAGGAATCATACCTCTTGATGCAATCGATTCTGCTCCTCTTGGGGGACATCATCGGGATTGCCTTCGTTTCTTTCTCATTGAAGAGATCTGCCATCGAGGTCGGACGGGGGAAGGAATTGTTGAGAATCGGTTTCTTATCAACCAGAATTGGCTTCTGATCGATGGAAGAATCGGATTCAATAATGATAACGTCATCGGAATCGGGACGAGGGACAACGGGGACTGACGAGGAGGGAACAGATGGGGTACGGAGGAATTGACGGGTGGGGAGGGAACGGGCAAGGCGAGTGCGAACCGGCTCCTCTTCCTGAATAATCAACCATTCGAGAAGCCTGTTCCCCAGCAAAACCCTGGATCTCGCGAGCTTTAAGCCTCAAAGTTTTTCTACCTAACGGGAATTTCATTAATCTCACAGGAACCTGTGACAAGGATGCTCGCGAAATTCCGGAGATATACTACCGTGGAAGAGAAAAAAACATATCATAAAAACACTTACACCACTTTGTTCGTTGAGATAGGCCAGTTTCGAGCTCAACTTTTTCGGCAGTGGATCCTTAAATGGATATGAGAATCTTTCTAGCATTCAACGTAATCGCTGTGGCGAAGCTCTCCATTAGATGGACGGGTTCTTGGATTGTGATACCCCCTCCCGCCAAGTTGGGACGAGGAATAACAAGTGTGACGTAGCACATCTACTACGATTGTTGTAGCAACAAATATGGTATTCTAACCTTCAAATATAACAAACACACGTAAAGCTGTGTCATCAAAGTAATTGTAAGTTCAGAATGCAACATAATATGTATAAAAAACATAATACGTATACAGAATAGTTGAAACTTCATCTTTGCCTTTCGGGGAGACCTTGAAAACACGTTACTCGACGTTAATGAGGAACGTCGAGAAACGCCATCATTGTGTATAAAAACTAATGCCGCAGTCCCTCTCCAAAGGTCAATAATAAAAAATATTGCGTCTTCCTCCGCGGTAAAGGTGAAGAAATCAAGTATCCTGATTTCATTGCGGCATTATTACATACCTTAACTTGTTATTCATTCAAGCTGTTTTATTTGTTCGAGATATGCTGCATTTTTTTGCTGTAGGAACGTCATACCAGGGTGCATGTCAGTTTTTTTTACAAGCGATATTTTCGGTTTGTACAGCAGTGACTCACAGCCTTAACGACTATTCCAGTATAGCAAGTAATAGTGTAGACAATGATGACCATACCTTGAGCATATTGAAGTAATCCTGCTTGACAGGATCGGGGACTCCACATGTGGTGGACCTCTCGGGGTGGTCGGCGCATGTCCACTCATCCGACTCTCCCGTCTCTCGCTCCTTCTTGTACAGATCGGATGCCGTCCGTCCCGGGATCATCCGGAAGAGAAGGCAGTCGGCGCACTGGCGGGTCATTCCCATTGCAGTGTACGCCTTGACGAGGTCGGCACATGGTTCAGATGGATCCATATTCAGGTATCCCACCGACTGCCACCCCTCCACACTCTTCCACTTCGCCGGTAACTCTGAATATCACTTTCAATCAGTCACCAGATTTCCCTTGTCACATCATCTATGACCATATTGCAAACCTTGTCGGGGATCTTTAATTTAGTTTGAAACAACCATTTTGACTATTCGCCCTAAGAAGCATCTGACGACACGGACGTGGCTTTCGTTTTTTAACACCAATTTACGCGCACTCGCACTCGTTTTTTTTTGGCGGAAACTCCAACTTTTTTTATACCACATTGAAAGTGGAGGAGCAATGGTAAAGGAAAACCTTTTTTACATAGACCTTTACCCTTTTTTTAGAGTCCTGAAAAAGTGTGCGATTTGGAATTTCTGGAAAATGAATAAATGTACCGTATAAGCCGCCAGCAATTCAAAAATTGCATCTGGAGCATACTTATTGCAAAAAATAAACCGTGTGACATTAGCTATGATAGTTGCGCGGAAAAAAACGAATTAACGGAGATTGGAAAGAGCAACCAAAACACCGAATGTCTTCTACCACCAAGCATCACCATATTGCAACCATTTCTTGGTTCATGGGTTAATATGACTCATAGATTCCCATTTTATATTCATTTTATGTGGACTACTTAGGTTCATCCGGCTGCCACAGCTGAAATGAACTCCTGAGTAGAGACAGGAAGGGCATATGATACCGTTGCGATAGATGTCGATGTGCTTCTCCACGTGTGCGAACAGTTTTTGGAAGTCCGTTCGACACTCGAAAGCTTGCTTATTGTGGGCAGGCGAAAGTGCAGTTGTCGGTACATTCACAATGGCCACGAGTCCAAGCGTCCTCCTGCAATAGGCAAAACATGAACCTCCCCCTCTCACAAATACGCCACTCTTTGTAAAAGAAACTGTTCCTGAAAGGAGTAAAGATATAGACCATGAGGAAACCAAAACAGTGGACAATTTTTTCGAGAGGACGTCATGCAAGTGGTGAAAGCATAAGTAATACACGCAAAATCATGCAAGTATTTCTTCTTTAAAAACAATTATTCGAATGACCAAAGTTTTTTCACTGCTCTATCTCTCTCTTCTCGTATTGTCTCTAGTTTTATCTAGGATTAAGGTTTTATAGCCTTTATTTTCGCATCTTTTAACTGGAAGTCCAAGACCAATACTCAATGAAAAATTATTGGAAGCCAGGGGAATATAGAAGAGACTGAAGCATGCTAATGCGAAAATTGTAAACTAATGTGTTGCTTACAATATCTGTCCTTGATTATTTTGAAATTATAAGCGAGGGAGACACAGATTTCAAAATTTCAAGCCACTTTTGTTTTACTCGACAACGTAAATAAGCTAAACGCAATGCAGGTGTTTTCACACATGCCACGTTCACACATGCCATGTATCTGGCTCCATGAAATTATAATGATTTTTAAAAAAATATTGTAGAGTTTAAAAAAATTCCCAGTGTTAAATTTCTTCATTGTTTGGCATGAACTTCGGAAAGTGTTGCTTTGGTACCAGGAGTAACATTTCTCTCTTCGACATTAGGACAAGCTTTTGCAATAAAGTATGAAAAAAGGAAGCTCAACCTTTCAAATAAATACAATAAATAATATAATCCATTGATGGAAGGTCTGACGCTCTTACCAGTTAATAATAATAAAAAGGCAGGCCTAGGCAACAGCAATAAT
>JACMIJ010000306.1:2059-22009 GCA_014805365.1 Koerneria luziae | reverse complement strand
AAAGTGAGCAATTAATTTACTCTGAGCAACTCTAAGTAAATAATTTACTCAAAATTTGAGTAATTTTTCTCTGTGAGCATCACAGTGCTCATTTCATGAGGACATCCATCTACAGTACACCTGCCTGAATTATAGAAGACTATCAATGTCTTTCTCATTGAACAACCTGTATGTACATGACAATGAGACATTCGCCGGGCTCAAATTTGCATATTCCTTGGTTCTCATGATAGGCGCCTTCTTATTGGTATGCAAATAAGGTACGGTAGATATCGTCTATTATGTAAAACATGTACACAGAACTATGGTAATCTTAATGATACGTGGTCTCATTTTTAATGAGTATGTTGTAATGATAGCAAAAAGTGCTAATGTTCAACACAAATGATGACAAATGGCCATTCTACACGACGTCCCACTTTTTGGTGTCTGTATTGTGAGTCTGAAGAACTGGGACAATGGCGCCTTTAGAAGTTATGTTTTTGCCTTTGTTAAGGGTTGTGCCGATAGTTACATACTCTACTAGACGTGTATCTGTGTGGTTAATGCTAATAATAATTTCTCCATGTGTAAGTACTATTGGCATATCTGATTCTGTTCTGTGCAAATATGCAAATATACTGTCAGTGCATGATCACATCTTATTGTTAGGTTTCTTTCCGCTTACACAAATTTGCCAAATTATTCAATTTTTTGCAAGCCTATGCCGTTCACAAGCATGTGAAACGTCTAATTGTAAGAGCTGTGAAAAACTTAATTGCGCTTACAAAATCGGGTATTTGTACAGAACGGAATCAGATATGCCAATAATAGGTACTACACAGTGTTTCAGTGACGCATACGTATACTTCACCTTTCAATGATGTAACAGTATCCTTGAACAAATGCTTTTGCAAGTTTTTGTAATTAAAAGATATGTGCTGTTTCTCGCAACGCACGTTTTCGGTACCGTACACCTGCACCTAATACTTGATCTTATTCGAAAAAAAAATGAACCTGTGCCCAATAGCCGCACGTGTTATCTAGTACCTTTAACTAATGAAGATTAGCTGATGTAGGCATATTCTAGTCGAGACCGTCATCGAAATTGTTTACAACCAATTTAAACGAACAAGTAGTAATGAGTAATGCTAACGTCTGGATAAGTATTAACGTTCATTAGGTAACTCATAACGCCAGAGTAAGACTAGAATCATTACTGAGCAAGCATGATAGATACTACTGGTAATAAGAGCTTCCTCTTGTGGTACTATTGTAATTCTGTCTCTAAATTTTGAAAAGAACATAACTTTATATATGTTTGTTTTCATATGCATATTGACTTTACTTTTTTACAGACTTTGCCATATGCATATTGTCAGTAACCCTTGCAATTAGAATACTAACAATAACTGCAAGCTATAATATTAGTGTGCTGGAGCCATTTTGAACCAGTATGACTTCCTCCAAGCTCAAACTTGTATATTCCATTGTTCTCACAATCGAAGCCTTTGTTCGTACACTAACGTGGTAGAGTATTCCAGGCCATCTATAGAGGCCTGGATTGTTAGTGTATGTGTATATTGTAAAGCATTAACGTTATATTACTTTATGAAACATTTACAGACCATGAATAACTTCCACTTTGTATTCATCATCTACCTCATCGACATGCTGGCTCTCGCGATCACTTTCCCCGTCGAGTGCCTTCTACTGTACTGTCTGTTGCGATATCGATTAACATTCTTTCAGAATCCTTTCTACAAGTTACTAATCAATCTATGTAAGTTTATTAGTATGCATAATATTAGCACAACGTATTACTTCCGCTGAACTACAGCACTACATTTGCATTCAATAATGAAGGCATCATTCCTCATAGCAAGGGAATACGTAAATTTGAGACGTGCGGAAGCTCTTCTGTTTCAATATGATGTTTTAAAATTATTGCATTGCTACAGTTAGAAACGTTAATTTCAAAAATCTCTGCTTTCGTTTTCTGTATGATGGACAAAACAGACAGCTTTTTAGCAATGTGACTACGACAAAATAAAATAACACTCTTTTATTGTTAGCACACAAAACAATAACGAATCTTTCCTTTAGTAGTAGAACTTCTGTTTTTTTCGAAATCAGAATTTTTTCTCTTACAATTAGAGTAAGCCCTTTGCTGTCGCACGCAAATAAGGTACAGTAGGCAGAAGCAACATGGCGTGCTCATATAAACACTACATTGGCTCTGGTAGAATACACGAAAACTTTCATCCATAAGCAGAGGAGTCCCTTGCCCGGGTGGTCGCCTGTTAGCAAACATATTGTTGACTTGTAACTGATGTACAGGATATCGAAAATTTTGTAATGGAAACACTCCAAATCGCCCAAATTTCCATAGAAACATATTTCACAGAATGTTGAATTAGCTGTCATTGATCACAGTGTATTTGTGATTGGTCACAGTGCGTTTTTGTATATGCCAATGAGACAGGAATTCCGATAAAGCAAAATGTGCCTTGCAGGTATTCTCGACCTCATAATGAATCCAATAGACCTGCTTTTCACCGAAGCCGCGGATATCGGACTGTTTCCCAACTTTTACAGGCGAAACGCTGGCTGGATTGGTTCGGTAGGCGTGTTTTTATAACAACCGCCGTGCAGAATTGCATAGCGCTTTTGCGTAATCGCGCATATTCGATCTTTATCATTCTGATAATGGTCAAGCAGAGTGGGCGACAGCTGGGGCTAGTGTACCTTTTGCGCAAATGTCCATTTGCACATTTGTAGTATTGGCATGCCTGGCTTCGTACAGTACAAATACGCGATTGCCGTTATCTATTGCTATCTATTCAAATCTTATTGTTATGGTTCTTATGTACTTTCACAAGCTGGTGAAGCTACTATAGGTTGCGCAAGATATGAATACGACTACAAATGAAAATATACTAACTGTGTCAGATATCTCAACAGTATTTGCGCCTCAAAAAACCATGATGAAATTTTCCAGTTGACGAATATCAGCCAGATTAGCTTGGCCAGTCTGCACACTTGTATGCACATGTTCATTGCGCTCAATCGTCTTCATGCTGTTGTCATGCCGATCAACTACTCCACGGTATCAATTTCAAGCAAAATCAGAATTGAGCCATAATACACTTCATGTTGAGACAATCTTCCCTAGTGTCCACGAAACACTGTCGGTAGTGTAGCCGAGTCAAATTGGGGCGGTAAACTGGGAACCCAGGCTAGGGCTTGTGCTATCAAGACGGGAAGCACCGACCATGCGGGAATAGTGGAGGGAAGAAGAAGACACTTGTTGAGACAGTGGTACTTCCGCTGGTCCTAAAATTGCATAATTCTTTGTCTTATTGCAATCCATACAGAATACGGATTACTGTAGAGATTTCGGTCTACATAACTTCTGAACCAATCCTCTGGAACAAGCGATGATCATTTGAAGAATCCAGTTTTGGAAACATTATTCTTGTATCAATATCCCGCTCTTTCGAGGGGATTCCAAAAAATGAGCAAACTCATACTTGCTCCTCTGCACGGAAATCTTTAGTAAAAGGCGAAAGATTTTCTCGGTCAAATGCAGAGGAACCAGAGATACGATGGTGTTGTGCTGCTGGGTCATTATTCTGTCCGGCAACATAGGCCGCCCGGTTATAGCAGCAATAATGTTTGTGAATTGCTAGCACACACAATCACTCGTTTCACGCAGATAAAACAACCAAATGATATTGCTTTTTGCCCCCCACCCCACTTTCCTTTGGCTGGTCATTTACCAGGATACACACTTATTTGCAAGTACCTTACGATGTACTTCTTTAGAGTTAAGGGGGCGAAATGATAAAAGTTGGATAACGTAATGTGCTACTAAGGAAAGGACTTTGCTCATCTTTTCGCCTCTAACAATAAGATTCTTCAAAAACAACAAAGATACTTATCACCGTAATACACTTGTGAACGTCACAAGTTTCTTTCACGTATGAATATTAGAAGATCACATAACACGCTGATTGTATTGTTGCTCTCGAACTAGATCTTTTGATTATTGATGCCAACAACATTTCAAAAGCACTAGCATTTTTCGATAACACAACTATCTTTGTCGTATGGTCTTACGAGTCATCTTTTATTAGTACAATTATTGTTATAATCATCATTATTAACACTATTATTACAGCATCCTTATTAGCATCCCTAATCTCAAAGTAATGAGCAAATCTGAACTTTAAAAGTCTAGGTACATGAATACTCAAGTACGTAAATAATAAACAATGGCATAGATCATCCTTCGTTCCAAGAACTGATAATAAGTTATAACTGCAGGCTCTCAAATCCTAGACTTCCACGCCAAATTACATTGTTGATCATGCTAACAACAAAGTTACGGTAGGAAGTAGATCAAAGAGGTGGTATATTGTGCAATAAGCTCGTCAAATTTCAAGAGATGATGCTTATTGTTAGCAACAAGCTAATAAAGGAACTTACTTTGTGTGTACTAGCTGTTTCAGAATGAGCCACTCGTTAAAATCAAGGCCTTGGAAAAGTATGAGTATGTTCAGCCAAAAATTTCACTAATTATTGTAATCCTAACAATGAGCACTTGTGTTCACACACCGCTATTGCGCAAAGCTTCTATGTGTAAGCGGAAGTAGCACATCACATTTGACTACCGTATGCCTTACATCTTACAATTAGAACGTCCCTTTCCAGATTTGGCGAGGACGCAATATTCTCGTCCTTAGTCTTGTTCTCTGGTTCATCACGATCCTCACCTTCATCCCGTTCGTTACCGTACTCGATTTCACGTACTCGAATGTTTCGAATGATGACGGCTCTACGAGCATTCTATTCTCGTATGAGGTAACGAACTAGTAAAGGGGTACTGAACCCGTTGCTTTGTATATTTTGGGTTATTATATGTATATCCGTCACGTAACCTGCAATATTTGTGAAGCGGAACAAGTATGAAAGGAAACGGTGGGGGCGATTTCGCTAGATGAATTCACGGCTTTCGGCCCCTTAGTATTATAATAAGGCCGCTGATGCAGGTGAAGCTTGCAGCAAGAAAAGTTAACGACTGACGGTATTTGACACATCAAGGAACACAAATTGCTTTATTTATCTCTACCAAGTAAGCTTAGCGTATCGTATTACGCGATTCAACGTGTTACAATTAGACTCACAGAAACGCAATATAAACTGGTCCGACTGAAATTTAAAAAAATTGAATGCCTTATTGTTAGTCATCCACATTAATTGAGTACGCAAACTTACTATGCATTACAAACAACTGTAAATCTGCAGAAGAAAGAGGAATGTATATCTGTCATGGAGGATGAGAGGCCTGGAAAGCCGCTCGTACTTGTCCTTCCATAAAGGGATTCCAGCACCATCCTAAGGGCACACCAGAGACCATACCGTACTGGGAAATACAGTTATGGTACACAATACGGTTTTCCAGAGCGACCCAACGCAAGTTCAACTGGTGAAAAACGCTGTCACATTTTCGACCATTGCTGTTATTATCCTAGTATACGGTTATCTGATCTTCAACTTTTCAACTCGAGTAAGTTTTTTCTCTCTTCGAGACCATTTTGTTGGAAACTGTAACAACGTCCTAACAATAAGATGTTAGGCATACGGTAATCAAGAAAGATGTTGAAGTTTTATATCGGTTCTTGTGATTAGTGAAAGACAACAGCGTTTCCAAGCAATTGCTCTCTTCACTGGTCAATGCAACTTCCTTTTGCCACCGTATAAAAAAAGGTGTAGACTTTTTTGAAAAGTAATCGCTCATGCTCTCACAGCGTACGGCCCCCTATAATATATGGTTACTTAATTTTCATATTTTTACAAAGATACAAAAGAACGAATATGCATGGGCAATTCCGGAATAGCGGAAATTCCAAACGCTGTGCTCTACCCTATTCTCATACGCTGCACTCATACTTTCAAGGTCATAAACTGCGCTCTAGAATGAACAAACATAATAATATTCAAGTTCTCTTGCCGCCATAGTAATAGCATCATTTCTCATGTGAAAGGAATATACTTCTATAATAATTCCAACTTACCCCGATAGGACGTCTTCTCCTGGACAAAATTTCCATGACATGTTTGTCTTATTGTTAGCACACAGAAATGAGCAACTTGCAATCAATAGAACAAACCCCCACAAATCTATGGTACCTACATTGTTCTCCTTTCACTTCACAAATGGTGCTATTACTACGACGGCTGTTTTCTATTATCAATCACACATTGAAAGCAGTCTATCAAGTAAACGTGAAACACTTAACAGGCGCTTCACAGAGCGCAAATAATTAACTGGACTGTATGCTCACATTTTACTGATTACAAGACAGTGCCACTTTCGCCGGTCTTAAATTTGCATGACAATACGAGCGAAGCCTTTATTGTCGTATGCAAATTAGGTACTGTAAACCAGCGGGTGTAAAATACTGTATACTTTCAGAAATTCAAAAGCATGATCATCCGCACCTCCATAGCAGCAATGGTAATGGCGGTCGGTGAGTGTTTATTATTTATATTATAGTTATAGCTACCCTCGTTATTACTAAAATTGTCACTCCTATAGGAGTGACAATTTGCTCCTAGCGTTACTACTGCTACTGTGATTACTAGATTCAGCTTGTAGAGTTAGTTAATACTGTGTACATTGCACTTGTAGAGCGTCCTAGAACGTCTTGTTCTCATTGTTTGTGTTCTTATATGTGGCAGCATGATGAACCAAATTCGGAACATACGATCGATGTTTCGAATTCGGCTCATATGCAAGTTCTGAATCGAATCATAATTACCAATAATCCGATTTTGGAATATCTTTCCAGTGTAGAAACCCCGTTAGAGAACCTATCATATAAAATTACCAACTTGTTTCTGTTGTTTTCCGTTAGCAGGGTTCCTCTTTTTTAAATATGCATCATGACATGTTGATGCATGGTTCCGATTTACACCATCACCCTCTTCAAGCACTTATTTCACATCCTGATACCACTGTCAGTCTCATTCAAAAGTAACAAAGTAAAAGTAAAGTAAAGCCCTCCAATCCAGGCTTCTTCGCCTGCGGGGAGGTCCCGAGGAGACCGGTACACGAGGTCTGCCTGAGGCAGGGAAATTATCAAAGTACAAAAAATAATAATTGAGACAATAATGCCCTTTAGGAAGCGTGCTAACAAGTGGCGTGACGGCGCTTCAGCGTATCTCCTCGATGATCATCAATAATCCCGACGGTAAAGATTGGCTGCAACTCTAGAAACTTGCAAGTACATACTATGAGAGTAAAGAGAGTCAGAAAAGATGTTCGACTTTCATTCCTTCAATTCTTAGACTTGCTTACTGAATACTGTAGAATTTTCGGTCTATTACTCTTGAGCCCATCCTCGAAACCAAAGGATGAAAGAGGTTGAAGTTGCTTCTACTGTATTTAATTTGCAAAACAACGGCTTTTATCTCTATAACAAAGGAATATTGGGACCGGCGGAAGTTACACTGCCTGACATGCTGTGACGAAACTTTCACACGGGGATAATCTCGTGATAAGAAAGTAAATGCATCCCCTCCAATTTCATAACTTTTGTAAACACTATTCCTGTACCAATATCCCGCTCTTTCGAGGGGATTCCAAAAAATGAGCAAACTCATAGTTGCTCCTCTGCACGGAAATCTTTAGTAAAAGGCGAAAGATTTTCACGGTCAAATGCAGAGGAACCAGAGATACAATGGGAGTGTGCTGCTGGGTCATTATTCTGACCGGCAACATAGGCCGCCCGGTTATAGCGTTGCTAATCTGCGCACCAAGGAACATTCTCTATTTCTCTAAATGCTTGTCGTGTGGTGCATATCGTTAGGTAGTCGGGGCATAGCAAAGGGAGTCTGAAAGCATTTTCGAGGATGGTATACGCATCACGTCATCCTGCGGTAGTGGAAATTCTGTGATCTCAAAATTTGCATATTCCTTTGTTTTCGCAGGAATAGTTGCTGTGTTTTTATGCAAATGAGGTACAGCAAAAGTAAACAAGGTAAAAGTAAATTTCTCCCAATTCAAGGCTTATTCGCTTCCCCAGGAGGTAACAAGGAGACCAGGACGAGATACGGTAGACCGCTAGAACCAAGTTTATATGGCATAAGAGTAGCATCCTCGCTGCCGCCAAGGCTACATTCTGATCATTCCAGATACGGGTATCCTCTCATTCGACTGGTATTGGGTGCTCCTCAAGATCGGCTACGTTGCACGGAACGTTTTCGGTCCATGGGTGCTCATGGCAACACTGCCTACGGTAGGTTATGCGAAAAATTTGTAGGCAGCTTATTGTTAGCGTAGCTTCACACATACCGTATGTATGCTGTATACGTGAATCGGTAGAGATTAGCGGAAAAAACAAATGCGTGAACAAATTTGTATTATCGGGAAGAAAACTAACAATGAGATTAAAATATATCAAGACTGTCGGATATAAATGGAGTTAGATATCTCAATATAGAAAAATCTCAATAGTTCTAACTATAAGTATATGAAACACTCAAATTTGAAACTTTGCTTTGAATAGTATACTTGTCGTTTTCAGGTGCGCCGAATCATGGCACAATGTCTACCGTGGGCTCGGAAACGAAATGATGACAGTGTGGTGTAAGTGTTTTTTACACTTTCTGAAAATTTCCAAGCTAACAATAATACATAGTATGCGACTCAATTGATTTTGTTTGCTGTTCTATCTTTACCCACTTCGGCCTTGTATGTTCTTAATGATTCAAAGAAGCACTAACAATAAGTTTCCTCAAATTTAGCGAAAGAAGCACATATCTAACAATATGATAAGTGATAATTCTGTGACACCTTTTGCTTACAATTAGCACAGTAATTAGAGTAGTAACATTTGACGCAATAACGTTGTTAACATTTCGATATGAAACTGCTGCTTTCAGGGATGCGTCATCTTCGAAACTGCCGCACAACCAAGTCGTCACAATTAGAAGTTACAACTAGTGATCAAGAAAATATCGTATCTCCATACTTATTGTCTGTACATATTGGTATTGTGCGTTGTTCTCGGTTTTTGATAAAAGATATGCATTTCTTTTTTCAGAGATTCTTGCTACATACAATTGGGAACTATGGTTACAATAATCCGATTGTATCATTTTACGATAGTTCCTGAATCGCGGAATTTTTCTTCCGAAAACTAACTTCTTAACATGATTCGGTGGATATATAGCAATACAGCAGAGATATTTTTGTTACTCAATTCGACAGTTAGCAAAACAGCTCGCGGTGCCTAACCGTACAGCAGAACAGCTAGTGGCTTTTTTTAGTCATAAAAGCTTCTTTAGCAAGAGCACAAAAATCTAAGCGAGCAGTGATACTGGGGATGTATACTTATTATGGTCTGCATGTGATGCACAATGAATGCATGATCCACACTGTGACCAATCACAGTTATATTTCAGCATCCTGCGAAATGTTAGTATGGAAATTTGGATCTCGTAGAGTGTTTCCAGTACTTTCGACATCCTGTACGTTAGTCATAAATCAGGAATATGTCTGATCGCAGGATCGTTCAAATATTATCATAGTATAGCTACCGTATACAACATCCTGACCCACTCAGGATTCCCTGCAGGCGGAATTCCTTGAACACAGGCGAAGCTTCGCTTTGCTTTGTTTTTGCTTTATCGTATGCCGAAAGAACCCATATGACGTCATTATACATTACCAGTACCTTACACAACGAAACTTCTACATTCATGTTTCATTCCACAGTTCCTCTAACAATAAGGAATCAAAGAACGCTCTGTCTAGTGCTAACAATAAGCTTGTCATTGGGGCATCCCCTATTAGTATCCCGTCGCGTCAATTAACGTGTGTTAAAGGAACGTTGTCTACTTCTTCAATATGCGTGTTCTGTGGTGCGCATTGTTAGGGAGATCGGATCTTTTGGTAGTAAGGGGACTCAGAAAATGTATTCGTCCTTTGGTGTTCCAATTTTTACAATTAAAATTGGTTACTGTAGAGATTTCGGCTTATGACCCTTGCCCCATCTCGGGGACTAAAAATGTTAGAAAGTGACGATCACCACTTCCCACAAAAGAAAGCACAAAACAAAAATGATCATACTGGCTTCGTGGTCTTAAATAACAACCTCATCATTTTTCAGGCAGTCGCTTAGTGGAAAATGGTGTTGTGGATAGTGATGACTGTGGGAAAAGATGATTTTCCGTTAGAAATAAGCATACATTGCCTACAGGTCTGGAACCACTATTATTCTTGTACCAATATCCCGCTCTTTCGAGGGGATTCCAAAAAATGAGCAAACTCATAGTTGCTCCTCTGCACGGAAATCTTTAGTAAAAGGCGAAAGATTTTCACGGTCAAATGCAGAGGAACCAGAGATACGATGAGATTGTGCTGTTGGGTCATTGTTCTGACCGGCAACATAGGCCGCCCGGTTATAGCATCACTATTGCTGCGGCTGTGTGCTCTTTCTAAAACGGAGATGTGCATGCGTGTTGAGCTCACAAGTTTGCATGGCACAGTTTCAGTTTCTAGTATGACAATAAACGAAGAATCTTAACGTAAACATAAGTTTCATATTTTTCCTTTTTTGCATAAAATTTGAATTTTTCGTCACTTGT
Source organism: Koerneria luziae (assembly GCA_014805365.1). NCBI lineage: Eukaryota > Metazoa > Nematoda > Chromadorea > Rhabditida > Neodiplogasteridae > Koerneria > Koerneria luziae. Next base: position 11,371 of record JACMIJ010000306.1, on the reverse strand, counting down.
ATGGTGCGTCCATGCTTGTTTTGTTGAACATTTGCTTCAAACTTTGATACTATTATACCAGCTGCGGTAGTAAACTCTTCTGTTTTCTGTGTGCTTTCCAGTGACCGTTTACACTGAGTCACTGTAAAAGATCACTGGAAAGCTCACAAAAAACACAAGAGTTTACTACGGCGGCAGCGGGTATTTAAATAGCGTACTAACAATAAGAAGTATGATATTATATATGTGAGTTGTGTAATCGTTCACAATTAGTTGTGCTGACGAGAAGTCGATTAATTAATATTTTTGAAATGCCTGCCTCATCTTTTACATTTGCCACATAATCTAAATGAGTTGATTAATCATAACGAGGTAGGAGTGGGAGGAGTTGTTAGTAAACACATTGTCAATCATATGAATGAGGAAAGTAAAGAATTCAACTCTTGGGTACAATTTCAGGTCAAACTTGTATGTTGCATGATTCAAAAACCCAGAGAGCATTTTTTTGTTCTTGTCTGAGTACAACGTTTTATGATCACCAGTTGAATGTGCCTCATTTGCATAAAAAATCAAAAAATAATAAAACAATAAACGAAGAAATAAATAATTTTTAATCCGGTATTCTATAAGAAGCGTCAAAACGCTAATTGCGAGTGCGTCAGAAGAGTGAGAATGTGGTGTGGGTGCAATATTGAACTGCAATACAGTCGAGACAGAAGTGATAATGTTTGCTTGCAAGAAGCGATTTCAACTAATTGTAAGAACAAGGAAAGACTGAAATTCAATTGTCTCCTATCAGGAGGATACGGTAGATTGTTGCATTCGCAGACAGGAAGTCGAGTTTCCTGATGGAAAAAGCGACTTGTTTGAAACTACAAATATATTGTGTATGTAGCTGAGTTCGTCTGTTGAATTCAGCTGAAGCTTCACAAAATGTTCTTCCATCTCGCTTTTATGATTTGTGTCACCCTAATCTCAAGTCATCAGTTGAATCACATTTGCTCTCTATTTCTAGAACGATTATCTTACAATTAGTGTCTGTCGATTATAGCATACAATCTTACTATCAATATTATAATACTTATTATTTTTACTAAGCTTACTATATAACTTTACCCGGCACACTTTCCCATTTCCCGTGCCCTACCACATATGTTGTTTCCAGCCCATACAATCTTCAAGCTTTTACCTACTATTTTGGTCATATCTTACGGGTTCGGTAAACATAAATAGGCATCCCTTTCAAAGCCCCGCGAGTCCCAGCACGATCACAATGACGTCGATCCCGGAAGCCTTTGTTTTGCGCGCTGACTCACAGGCGTGCTACCGTAATCTCACATACTTACTAATATCAATCATACTCGATGCATACTAATACAAACACTCTTTATTAAGCACCAGATGAGTGCTGCTTGCAGCTGCCCGTCTGGCCGTACTACTTGTTGTTGATAATGAGATCACCAAGCGAAAGCGTGAATAATTAGCAAGTTCTTATCTAGCCAGCTCATCTACTACGTGTCATACACCTGGCATCCCAGTCTTATTGTTAGGAGCTTCTTAGAGGCTGACCGATATATCCATTTACACAATATCACTGATAATTTGGAATACGGTGGTATTTTACGCTGTCGATCTTCTCAGTGCCGGATCCGGTAAATCCGACAAAGTAAGTAACATAGCTACCGGATCCTACCCTTTTTGGTTTACCGGGTTTACCGGACCTGGGTTTACCGGATGTCAAGCGTTGAGTTGTGTGTTCTCTTACCGAATGAGATTGTCCTCGCACCGATATACTTTGGAATATCTTACTCCGTTCTATGCCAAACATCCGACTGTCTTCATTCATACTATACTAACTTTCGCCTGAATATTCAAACATGCTACTCTAGGCAAAACCTTTCGCAATTCATAGGTGCATTATAAACTTGGGAAGCTACCTGGAGCTGCAAAAACTTTGAATAGGTTCACAAAATTTTACATATTGCGAGAGTACGATATTTGTATTGAACAGAGTCAGGTATTTTCATAGCGAAAGGCGTCATGAGCTTTGTTTTCACGTCCCGCACAAATATAAATAGATTGTAGTTGCCAACGCCAACTAACTAACTACAGAATGCAGTACAGTAACAGTAAATATTTTCAGTTAGTCTAAATTTCTCGCAAGAAATCCTATGTCATTTTGTTAGCTATTCTATCGTTCTATCGTACATGTTTACCCCCTATGTCTAGGGGTAAACATATAATACTTTCTATATGCCGGAAAGCGCCAAAACAGCAAAGTACATTCCAGCCCCGGCTTTCACCAATGGATAATTGCCTGACAATAAGACAGGTACAAAATGCCGTTGATGGTAGCGGGGGCGCGGTTTCCATGCATAAACAACACAACGAGGAAATCGCGCATAAAACCGCTTCAACGAGGCCGCCGGCTCCACCCACTTTTACCCCAACTTTTGAGCACCGAAATCATCTTCTACCACCTTGATTTGAACATTTAGAACAGTCTTACAGGCTTTACTCCTTCCATGGAACAGTCGGTTCTGATTTATGCTCTGGTGCAGAAATAATTTGCCTGGCAGCTACTGCCAGGTTACGGTAGCATGGGAATATGTGTTATAGCCCACTCCTCTGGTCTTAAAATTTTGCTGAAGGATTTTAACAATATATATATAGTTACAAAAGAACTTTCAAAATATGAACAGGATGCCTGCACTGTACTCATCTTTGCCTGAAAATAATATCTTACAATTAGACGTTCGTTGTGTTAGTTAGTTTGCTTTTGCTGCTAGTTCATCTTTAGTAACTAACAATAAGACGTCCACGCTTGTTTTGTGAACCTCACTTTTCCCAACCCCACCTTTGCATGTTTTAGACAGCTTTGCCAGAACATTGGTCCTGCCACGCCTTTCCTGCCCGCATACAATTAGTACGAACACTTCAAATTTCAAAATTCCACTATAACATATGTAGTTATCCGTCATATACCCTAAGCCCTTGAGGTATGGGTGGGTTCGTCATAAGAAAAGGGTTGAATAAAGTACTATGAAGGCTGACGTCTACCTCTGTTCTCTATTGTTAGCTTCTGCTTCCTTGCTCCATTCCCGTTCATTATACTGTGTCAATGTCTAAAGTCTTGATGGGACTGACACCTTATGTTAGCCTGGGAACCCAGTGGACCACCCGGAATGATTTCACTTATAGCGATGGCAGCTTGCGCTAAACCGTACTTGTAAAATACTTGTTTGTGAAATAAAGGAAGTGCTTTATATATATATGGATCTTAGGTCGTGGTTACATGGGTTTCACCACTGACTATATTCCATAATCTCTTGACCAAGATGGTAGGAATGGCGTGCGAACGACAATACTGTAATAGTTCACATCCTTTTGAGCTCTTCTTCCCTGTAACTACGCTTACCGGTCTTACAATTAGTATCTTGTGCAAACAGTAGAAAATGTTCCGAGTTACCTGCTGCCTTTGTGTTATACCGTTTCTACAATATCATGCATGGAATTTTAACATCGCTAACATTTGCAATATTTTTTGTACGTTTTTTTCAGAATGAATGATTTCGGTATCGTGTTCTACGTGTATTTGTTCGATATCATTGCTCTGTTCTTCACTTTCCCGGTCGAAGGTCTTCTGCTCTACTCGTTGATAAAGTACCGGAACAGTCATTTCGAGAACTCTTTCTATAAACTGGTTATAAATTTGAGTGAGTCATTTCGAGAACTCTTTCTATAAACTGGTTATAAATTTGAGTGAGTTTATTTTTCAGTACTACTTATTTTTCAAACAATAAAAGTAAGCTAAATAAAAAATGAGGGGGGGGGGCAGTTACCAACTTGACTAACAACAAGAATGATGCTACTGCACATCATGTTGCTTCCGCCGGGCTACCGTACCTAAATTACCATTACTAACTAGATTACCAAAACTTCGTTCCCGGAAACAAAGAAATATGCAAATTTTATACCCCCAAAGTTTTACTGTCCCAATCTGATGTAACATTGTGCCAATGCGTTAGCTGTGTAAGCTCATCGGTTACTTGATCTCTTCGGAGGATCTCTGACTCCAATAGTAAGCAATGACTCGGAACTCAAAAGTGTTTGGGTCTCGTCATTGGAATTCAAAGAATCTCAAGAATCACTACAAGCAGAAATTTGTCAGCTACGAATACATGCACATGCGCCCTCTGGCATTTGCCCCTCATAAAACATCCCGCAAGTAATCCGCAAAACACAAGTACAATTTGTGGCTGCCACGCGCGTTTTTTGTGCATGTCTGAGGCAATAACATGGTTCCTTATATTGTAGACGAGTACTTTGTATCATACATTGTATGCATTACAATCAGTAAAAAGTATACATACACTTTGTATCATACATTGTATACATTACAATTAGTAAAAAGCAAGTGTGCATTCATTACTTGTAGTGTACGAAAAGTTTTCTGTTCGATAGTGTGATTGCATGTTTTCGGGTTTCTTTTACTCATAGACGAATTACGATGAACGCAATGTCAGCACATAAGGGAAGATAAAATTAACGTGAAGCATAGAACATATGCATGTAAACGAAATAGATGATGCCCTTTATATAGTGCTCACGAAATTGTCCGATACGTCAGGTATGCAAGATTGCTGTGTTTAGTCAATCGTTCGCAATGAAACGTTCATTTGCGTATTCAAAAACAGTTGTTGACTATTGGCGAGAACATGTATTCCTTTGTTGCTATCGGAACGATGTATTTTGCATTTTCGTGAGCCTAATAATGGGGTTGTGCAGAAAGCTTTGCAAGACGTCTTTGAAACCTTGTCACGGTTCTACTGTAACTATAAGTTATTGTTACAGGAACCGTAACATATGTTACTGTTACATATGTTTATAATGTAATTGTAATGTTAAAAAACGATTCAGGTATTTGTGATCTCATAATGAATCCATTCGAATTGTATGTTACGGAAGCAGCCGACATGCGAATATGCAATGATTTTTACAGGGCAAACGCAGCCTGGATGGGTGTGGTAAGTTACATAATAAGTTATATGATATACATTGTTATAATAATTAATATAATAAACATACCTGCTAAATAAACGATGCGATATTTCCCACTATTAGTATGCAGACCTAATTGTAAGAACGAAGAGAATTCCGCAGTAATAGTGTTCTTACAATTAGAGCATCTGGTTCATCACTTGTATCTGCACAGCATAGTGCATCTACCGGTCTACCGTACCTCATTTGAATACGATAACAGTAGCCTCATTCACCATAACAAAAAATTATGCAAATTTGAGATAGCAGAAGCTCCACTGTCTTATTGTTAGCGGGGGTTTACCGATGAAGGGCGACTCTTTGCTACACACAGCACATTACTACAGTACCTAATTTGCATACGATGACAATAACTTCACTCTCTATAACAAGGAATATACAAAATTAAAACCGGCGGAAGTTGCACTGTCTCTGCATACTGCGTGCTAGAGGTTGTTAAAACGTGCTATGTTATGTAAATAACTTGTTTTTATTCGTAATGGCTAATCCTAACAATAAGATGCATGCGTTCAGGTTCAAAGCCTGGGCCAGATTTGCTTGGCCGCTCTGCATACGGTATTTCACATGTTCATTGCCTTCAATCGATTTACTGCCGTTTCTTTTCCCATGAGGCACAATAAGGTATGTATCATTTTCGTGTTACATGAAATAGTGAACAGCCAATGGTCTCGTAGGAACACATTATTGTCTTGCGTTTTCTTATTAGATTACAGTATTAGGTTAAACTTGTAGATTATACAATCAAACAATGAAGCTTATTGTAAGTAATACAAACGGGTGGAACCCATTTGTGCCATCTTGCATTTGCGCCAGCCGCTCTCTAAGCTCCATTTTGGTGTCTACAACGCTGAAATTCCTGGTGCACTCTGTTGACCATAGCCGCTGGAAGGTACGATACAAAAAATTCGAAACGTTAAGCTTTTTTAGAGGAGATAAGGACAATTGGCGCAAATGGGAATGGCGCATATGGGGTGCACCCGAATGGCGCAAATGGGAATGGCGCATATGGGGTGCACACGAATGGCGCAAATGGGAATGGCGCATATGGGTCCATCCAATGCGAACACATTATTTGGGCGGAAGTTGCGCTGTCTCGCATGATGTTTTGTGCCATAAATACTATACATACAATACTATAATACTTTCCGGGGTCGGCAATTGGTAGTGACAGTTTCACGAAAAAGTAATCGGTCTGGTGAAAAGGTGGGCACTCCGGACTTAAATGCCCCAGCGGCCCGGGGCTCCCTCGGTTACCGCCCCGCAGGCTATATGGCCTTGAATCGGGGGGAATTTACTTTTACTGTAATATTTTTAGATATGGCAGAACAAAAACATCCTCATCCTAAGTCTGATCCTGTGGACAATCTGCGTGCTCACGTTCATTCCCTTCTTCACAGTAATCAAGTTCACGTATTCCAACGTGGCGAACAGCGATAACTCGACCAGCATACTCTTCTCGTATATTGTAAGTTTTTTGTTTTCACTTTCTAATATGTATATACTATTGATACATCATGTTGTAGTATAATACATAGTAAGTTTTGGACTTTTCGCGGTGTAATAATTATTTGTAGCGTATTTGTGTATGTAAGGTCGCGCTGAAACAGTGTTATGACGCTCCAAAACATGTGTATCTGTGTGCTATAGAGAATGAAACTTGTGCTAACTAAACAACCCAATATTCTAACCATATCATGTTTCTTCTGCCTGTTTAGCCAGTGGAGAACAAAATATACGTATCACAGTATGCTGATACGGTGCAACTCTCAAAATTGCATGTCCCTTTGAGAAGCTATTGTTAGCACTTTATATGCGTTAGGGTGTAAGAAGAGCAGTGAGTATGCTAACAATAACATTCGTAGTTTTGTAGAGCAAAAACTCTAACAATAAGAAGATGCAGACAGGAATACTAAGCCTTTTTATGAGAACAAAGGAGTGTACGAAAGCAAATAAAGTACGGTATTAGCAACATGTTGTGATTTTGTTTCTAGTTTGGTACAATGTTATCTTTTAAAAGATGATCTTATGATAACATCAAAAGATTACCTCATGAAGTACTGCTTCCTTTGTTCGTTGGCATTGAATAAGCGAGTAGCAAATGATCTCCGTAACAGCAAAAGTTAAGCATCTATAATGTAGCAATGTTACGTATACCTAATAATAAGAGTTCGATGATATGATGAAGCGTACATTTAGCTTACTCATTGTAAGCACTGCGGGCATCATAATGGGTGTGTGTAGTATGGACTATTTGTGGATCATTTCTTATGCGGTGGTCCAAAACAATTGCAAATTGTCATGTTCAAACCTTATTGTTATCGTTCTCAAATTTACTAACATTTACTAACATTTGTGCAAAGCTTATCACATGTTTTTGAAGCTGCTATGCGCTATCAACAATTTTTATATGCATAGACAGTCGGATGTTTGTGCAGAACGTTGCCAGCTATTCCAATAATAAAGATTGCTGCTAACACAGGGCAAATATTCCTTTCAGAATGGCTCCGAGCAAGTTCAGCTGGTGAAGAATGCAGTGACGTTCACGACACTCGGTGTTATCTTTCTCATCTATGCTTATCTTATCGTCACGTTAACAACAAAAGTAAGGTTTTCCAATCAATCGATAAATTACTGTGGAAAAAACCCCCAATTTTAAGTGTTTTATACACTTTTTTTTGCAATGTTGTAAAGCTCGTTTTCTTTTTAAATATTATTGTTTTATTGTTGTAATCCTAATATTTACGCTTTCAGAAGTTTAAACGCGTCCTCATTCGGATGTCAATAGCAGCAATGATCATGGCGTTAGGTATGTTGTTACTAACTTTAACGTGTTACTCCAAAGATATCCGTTTTTGCTTGTTATCACTAATTGTAAGAACAATGGGTGGGTGCATTATGCACTTGTTGTGGTGCCATGATTTTCTTTACGGACTTTACGTCTTGTTGTTAATGTTTCAAGTGTTTCAGTTATTGTTAGACCACCCGTTTTTTTGCGCACAACATACTTACAAGTCTACTGTTAGTGATGCAGGATCCTAACGTCAGTTGCATAGAAAGCACGGATGTTACATAAGCGTTAAAAATCAGAGCGGTCCCTTGACAGGGGATCCTGAAGTGCAAGGAACACTTTGGGAAATTTAAGGCCGGTGGATCTCACCCGAAACCGGATGTTACATGTAAGGAACGAAAGCGACAACACATGACTTACTTAACATAGCACTTGCACATCTCTGTGTCCGCTAGGTATTGTGTGGAGCGATAGCACGAGGTTGGACAGGGCATAGTCGCATGCACTAGCAATAAGCACTAACAATAGGGTAGGAATTATCGGGTTTCATGGTTTTCCCTCGGGCTATGAGAGGAGGAGGAACCCCCCATCAGAAACCCCCGTCGAGGAACCCCTCTGATTACGGGAGAGGCTTTACCTTTACCTTTACTTATGAGAGGTGGCATCAGACTGTGTAATATCCGGGTCGTCCGACACAAACATATAAATACAAAATAGAGCGCAAAACACAATAGTGTGAATATAAGATTCATCGATTAAGCTATTTATATAGGTTGGTATGTAAGAAACCAAGTAAGTGTCCTAACAACAAGATATATGGTCTTGCAATGTGGAAACTCTAGTAAGAAGAGCTGAAACAGAAACGCAAAAAGATGAACCAAACGCTTGAATTTGGTAGATTCTGTAAGCTAAGATATTCTTACCATGCTTGTTATCTTAATTTAAAACTTTTTATTTTTAAAAATTGACTTTAGGTAGCACGCTGACGAGTTGCGTGACGCTCGTGCAGCGTATCACCTCCTGGATACCGGCGTATCCAAACGGGATTCTCACCTTCGACTGGTACTGGGTGCTGCTGAAGTTCGGCTATATGACGCGGATCGTGCTTGGTCCGTGGGTACTGATTGCGACGCTGTCGCCGGTAAGTCCAGCGTCTCGCAGCGTTTGACGCAGCGTTAGTCGCTGCGTTTTAAAAATCGATTGATTTTATTTTGAATGTACTTGCACATAATGACAACGAGAGATTGTTTGTGGGGAAGAAAAAGAAAATGAAAAATACTTCGTCTGCTGTCTTTGTTTTGAAGGGTTGTAGAACGTTTTTGGCTCACTAACAGCTACAAGCAAATTTCTGGTAGCTCTAGTGTTTCACTGCAAGTTCACAAGGTATCATGACATGTATGATATAATACTGCTAGTGTGAAAAAAAAGTATGTAAGTGTATGTAGTTTGTTCCTCTAATCAGCCCAAGGTAACAAGTAGGGGGG
>JACMIJ010000305.1:0-22067 GCA_014805365.1 Koerneria luziae | reverse complement strand
ATTGAAAGTTGTTCTTTCAAGCGCATTCTTACAGTGCATAATATTGTTAACTTTAATCTATGACATGTTGTTCCTAAGGATTGAGCTCTACTTCTAATGGGTGTACGTAGAAAAAACTTTTTTCTCATGCTCTTAGCATATTACCTTTAATGCACCGATTAAATACGTTTGGAAGTAAATATTATGCATAATCGCACCAATACGATTTGTGGTCGAGATTGAAGTGGACGCAAGAGCTACCCAGGAGTTTCCCTAAACGTTGATTACAACTGAAATGTATGCCTTGGATAGTTGGATGTCTCTCGATTTGTAGGTGACGAAGGGAATCGGGCATCCGGAGTACGACGAGGACGGCCGAGTCATCATCGCCGAATACAATTCATTCTTCTTCGTTGGAGCGTATGTTCCTAATAGCGGACGCGGTTTGGTCAATCTGGAGAAAAGAGCGGAATGGGAAGAAAAGATGAGAGAGAAGTTGAAGGAATTGGATGAACAGAAACCCGTCATCTATGGAGGAGATCTGAATGTCGCACACGAAGAAATCGGTACCGTATCCAGTTATCCAATAGGATTTCTGTATGTAAACCCGTGTTCATAGTGGCATCTTATTCCTTGCAAGGTCTTACTCATTTGAATTCCTTTATTCGGTGAATTCTCATCCTATTTTGCCTGTCCATTCAGATCTTGCGAATCCGAAATCGAATCGGAACAAGACAGCGGGATTCACGGACCAGGAGAGGGAGGACATGACGAGGCTGCTGGGCGAGGGATTCCTCGACACTTGGAGGGAACAGCATCCAACCGAGGTCGGCTACACCTTCTGGTCGCATATGGGGAATGCCCGCGCACGCAATATCGGATGGCGACTCGACTATTTCCTCGTATCAAAGCGCATAAAAGAGAATGTTCGAGAAAGCGTCATTCTCCCCGAGGCCATGGGAAGCGATCACTGCGCCATCTCTCTCCTTCTTCATATCTGATTCCACTCTCAATTCTCTAACAATGATTAGCTATTGTAACATTGATCTTGTTCTAGACTCGTGTAGGTAGACGGTTCTGGCGGGGCAAAAATAAATCCTAACCAAAAAAATTATCTTTGTACTAAAATTTAGCAAGATAAGCAAAAAAATGTGACAATTGTTGGCTATGTTCTTCGAGCTGTATACGAACTTCGCACTAATGGGTTAAAAGGGACGCGCGAATGAGCGTTTAGAATGAAAACATTTTTTCGGCTTCCAATCACCTTACGTGGTGTCCCTTCAGATCTCTACATCCTTAATTGTATTTTATTGTAACCTTGAAAGCGTATGTACATGCTGCTCTCGGTGAGACAGAAAACAGCTACTGCTCAGAGGGGCGCAACTCATTTGTATACAATGAAACATTGAAACAAGCGGACACATTGAACTGAATTCAAATATTTTAAATTCGCTCCAAATTTTGGAAGAACACCATCCCTGATGCAATACATTACTGATAATACATGTTTATGTATACACTCGTGTTCACATGGAAAGCGATCAGTGGGCAGACGAATGGGGGAGAGCGTTCGATGTCGACGGCAACCGGGAACTCGTCGAGGTCGTCGAACCCGTCGGAGTCCGAATCTTTAAATACTAAGTGGTAAATGAAGAAATAATAGCTACTCAGGAAAATACATAATGCAATTTCAATTGATATGTTGTACATCAATTGAGGTGTTTTCCCCGAGCTACAACTTACAGCAAGAGGAACGTAAAATTCTCAAGTAACAGAAACGTTGGAAGCTATTTCTTGGTACGCAAGAACAGGATACATTACTTCCCAATGAATCAGCACTCCACCAGCGCTCCGACTGACACTGGGGGGGGGATCAGATTGAGAGAAACGAAGTTCGCATACCTTGGATAGTTGTGCACTGGTGTCGATAGCGATTTCATCGAGAACCTTGGCGATGACGTCATCAGCTTCTTCATCGACGTCATCGAATATACTGTCGAGGGATTCGTCAATGACTTGTTCGTTCATTTCCATTCTTGCGTTAGCACGTGCGAACTCCTGAGCAGTCTGGGCGATGTCGGGGGTGGCCGCGTCCATCGCCTTCATTGTGTTCGTCACTGTCCCCATCGTTCCCGCCATTCGTTGTGCTGTGTGCATGTTCCTGAACATCATTGTTAAGCTTAAACTAGAGTTCGTTGAAATGAAAACGACGCAATGGCAATATTATTGCAAATTAAGCTATAGAATACATATATTGCTTATTGTAAGACCCTCATTTTCTCATTACTGCGACACAGATCGGTCGCCATGGCGCTCTCGCCATTATCAACATCATCGGCGTGAGTTGGGGCTTCCCTTCCCTATAGGACCTCGGAGCAGCAGGGAAGGCAGTCCCCCCTTGGGGTGCACGGTCACCCACTGTTAACATGACAGTTCTTCTATGATATTTCGATTTACTATCAGCTACGTCACTCGTCATTATCCTCGTGCGTCATCTTTTAGAGGATCAGTCCCGTGGTTGTACCCATAGTGGTTGAAATGCGATAAAATGTAAATACTTATTGTTGTAACTTGCCTAAGAACATGATCCTTGATATTATCAAGTGAATAATATAAAAGAAGAAGAGTAGAATAGCATACGAGTTCTGGGCGGAGATTCCGGATATTCGAGCGTTCAATTGAGTGTTTCGAGTGAGCTGTTGTCGTACTTGTACGAGTTGCTTGGCCAGAAGGGCGCATTCCTCCTTGCGACCCATCGCCGCTGCCTTCTTCACTTCGGCTATCTATAAGGGTATGATCCCTTTCATGCTCACAACGTGTTGCTTCCACAGTACCTAATTTACATATGATAGCAAAAGCTACATTCTCAAAGAGAGCTGTAAGTATGAGTCCGATAGAAGTAACACAGTGTTCGGACAGGTGTTTGCATGAGATACCAGTCTGGCCTCCCTCTGTTCGAGTGCTCGTCTGTCCCGATTCGTGTCCCTCGTTGCCTGTCTCAACACGTTATTCGATTGCCGCATTGCACCTCAACTCCACACATCCATTCTTCTCCTGACTCAACTCACTCTTTGGATCAGATTTGCCGAAGAACGAAGACATCTTCGTATCACGAGACTTGCTAGAAAAAACCCATCATTAATGCGTTTCACAACGAAATGAAACGACATGAATACGATAGAAAATACATAAGTTGTTGAAAGCAAAAGAAACATGCCGCGTGAAGAACAACCGATTGGGTTGAATACGAATAAACACACAAACACGCAGCCAATGCACCATTTATCACCGAGACAATCAGCACGATGAGAGAAGGAATTGTGGATGAATCACGCATTCTCCTGGGGCGACAACAATGCCAATATATCAACCGGCTTATTATCGTTAAACTGAGTCAATGCCAGGAGTTCCTTCGTCGATTTGTCCATTCCTTTTTCCAAATATGTCCACAGTGCCAATATCTGCAGGTAGAACGGATGCTCCAATCCCAGACACACTTCAAATATTTGCATTGCTTCAAACACATAGTAAGTGGCCTGGAAAGAAACGATTGATCTCTCAATAGCCTGCCGGCTGCACCGACACCTCACATGCAGCGATGTCCGAGTGGTTAAGGAGTTTGACTCGAAATCAAATGGGCTCTGCCCGCGTAGGTTCGAATCCTGCTCGCTGCGAAATTTTTTGCTGGTTTTGTGTGCCAGGTTTGCTCTGCCTAGTGTATCATTTAGACCCTATTTTTTTACTTTTTTAAAATATTGATGTTTTTTGAATAGATATACCTGTTTCCTATCTCCTTTTTCTATCAAATCTCGGACGATATTCAAGATACAGTAACCGACGTGACGATCGGCTTTCGGGAAACATCTAAAGTAATTCGATAGAAATATTTTGATATTTTTTACTTACAATTTGTAGTTATCATATAAAGATTGGTGGATCTGTGGTAGATTGGACTGGAGATCTCCCTTGAGGTGGAGGAGGGCAGTCAGCAGACGGGTTATGTACACGTTTCTCGGGTGGAGGATGTGCTGTGCATTCTTCAGATGCTCTTCTATCTGAATACTTTACATATTACGAGTAAGGGAAATAGAGCCATGTCTTGTTCTTATAACGATACCTGTTCAATAGGACAATTTGGATCGAAAGAAGACGGTAGACTCTTCATGAGTTCCTGTGCTTTCTTGACAGTGTTCTCTTCTGTGACTGCACTGCAGGCAGGACATGCGATGTACATCGGATCCGACTCTTCTGCAGAATCGCATCTCATACACTCATCAAGGTTTTTTGTGAAAAGGTTTCGGATCCCACATCATGTTGATAAACTTCAGCTTCCATCAGTCTCAAATTTGCATGTCCCCTTGTAATAGCGGGTAAATCTTTTGTTAGCGTATGCAAATTAGGCACCGTAGAACGGTGGAAGCAACATTCTGTGATCCCTCAAAAGTTGATTGGACCCTCGATCGGGATTGCACCACTCAATATGCGAGAGATGGGTTTTCTTCATTTGGTTTTTATATTCCAATTATGTGAGAAAATGTTAGCCTGCGACTTACCAGTGATAACAATGGGAGCATCGCATGCGGGATTCGCACATCGAATGGAAGTTAGGATATCGTCCTCGGGATCCGAACAACGGCTGCATTCACAGTCGAAGTACCATTTCGCCTGTCATAAACACAAATTAGCATATAATACATGAATGGAGGTAAATGGAAGAAGTCCAAGAAGGTCTATGATCAGAATCAAAGTCGCGGTTATGCATAGAAAGATGAGGACCGGGCCACTGCTTCCTTACAACAGATAACAGCGAAAACCATAAGGAACAAACATGCTTACGCGATTCTTACAACCACCACACTAACAGTGCAAAGTGATCGCGTTCGGCCGCAAAAACAAACAATGATCCAGAAATGTTGGGGTCTACACAATACAGGTATTGGCCACCGCGTGTAAAGTCACAGATTTCATTCTCTATGACACGAGACACTGCGTCCCGTATTCAAGGCATTTCGCCTGCGGGGAGTCCTGAGAAGGCCAGGACGTTGTGGGGCTATTTAAGTCCGAAGGTGCCCAGTCATTCACACGGACCGATTACTCTTTGTGATACTATCACTACCAATTGCCGACCCCGGAGGGATAGCACTTGGTTGGGTTGGGACGTGCCGGGTCTTCTGTATAGTGTAGGGCGCCTTCTGCCACTACACCACTTCGACAGGTTGTGAATGTCTTACATGATAATATACCATATATCTTACATGAGAATATACCATATCTTATGTACCACATTATTTTAGTCCTTGTAGAAATAAAGAGTGGAAATTGGTGTAAGCTTATGACCAGATATTTTAACCCAAACTTTTGTACTAATATAGTGAAAATCGTGATTCTCCGACGGTTTCTAACAATGAGCATGTTTCTCAAATGGAGTACCTCTTTATGGGCCTCTTCACATTCTTTCCAACGTTAGAAAAGGGACAGTGACAAAATTGTCCATTAATATACAAATAAAACAATACAAAATTTGTAAACACACATACCGAATTGCAGTGTACTACATACAGTAAGTATGAAGAGAATACTAAGCGGGGAAATGCTTGTCATAGTTTTTCGTTGTCCTTTAACGCTTATTTTAATATATTTATGTTTGTCTATTGTCATAAGGTGCACAAACACTTATTCCCGTGCCCACAATTAAAACTTGCATGCAACGTGATGTAATATCGTGCGTTTTGTTTGTGTTGTTGTATTAGTATAGAATGTTCTCTTATTAGAGAGCCTCAGAGGACAAATAATACGAAGTTGGCCTCAACTAATTTCTCTGCTATACCTGTCAGATGCCCTCACACAGCATGTTGCTGCCACAGAGCTCATTTGTTACAGTATCTCATTTCCATGCAATTATAAAGGCTCATTAAACAACAACATAGAAATATGCAAATTTTAGACCGGCCGAAGTTTCAACGCCTTAAATTCCGCTAGGGGGGGGTCCCTAACAAATCCCCACGGTTCCAGGCAACCGACACGTTTAGACTCCCGACATTTTTGGGTTGTACAATTAGAATAACACTTTCCACTGAAAGAAAGGAAATATTCAAGAGATAAATAAGTTAAATTCGTATGCCATCACAATAAACACGTGCTAACACGGTACCTTCAAGTCCTGTCTCCTCCGGTATTTGCTTCTCCCGACATCAACATATGCTATGAACGATTGATCGAGTTTGGAGACGTCAGTGTCGGCGAGGAGGGATCGGAGGAACACCGTCGTCCCATCGAACACCATTGCACACGTTGGACGACACGAGTGATTGTACTTCGAGACTCCTGAACAGAAGAGTTGGATACTGTATCACATATCGAACTAACAATAGAAATGCTCTCGTTCATGACATGTGCTCTGTCGAGTAAACTTATTGTTAGCAGCGTCATGTTCTCCATTAAACGTGTACAACGTGTTCTTATTGCTATCTGTTGCATAGATTCTCACCAAGATCGAGAGCCATTCCTATTTCGGTTCCGGCATTTGTATGAATAGAATGAGAGTTGATTGATACCTGAATCAGTCTGTCAATGCTATCAATTGCCAACATTATCATATAAGCAAGTTAACTGTTTCTTTGATCGGAAAGACCCGAAACCTTGCAGAAAATATCGAAGAACAATTGCCGGTCGATCATATCGTCCCCACGAAATGTCGTCATCTTTCCCAGAATCTTCTCGAAATGGGCCATCTTCAATGGATCGTTTCTGAACAAGATAAGGTATGCATCACAGAGAGAGAGGCATCAGAGCTAAGCGGGAAATTCGGGAAAGCTGGTATTGAAAGGTTGTATGTTTCGTTTATTTAAAAATTCAAACCCATTACCAATCGCAGTTTATAACGCAATCAATGGCTCGTCAAGACAAGATACTTGCGCAGAGGAAGTACGAGTAGGTTGAACTGGAGTAACACGCCACTAGTATGCTATCTGTCAATAACTTCCTACTGTGGATGTTACTAACAAGGTGTTCTCTGCGTGGAGTGCTCCCTTGTTTGTTGTAGACCTGCTCTGTGTGCTACAGGGGGATGAGGTTGGATCAATAGTCAGATGTTCGCCTCTCACTTGATTTCTTCCTTGTGGTCGACGAGAGAGGCGAATGGTCTTTCGGATTCCCATCCGAATTCGTCTCCATGAGAAGAAAGAATCAGAACGCGATCGAGAATCTTCGATAGGAAGAGAACCTCCGTCAACGGCAGATTGGGGAATACCTGAACATGTGTTCATATTCTGAGAACAATAAGAAACCAGTCTTGTCTTGTAATGGGGCTCAGAATACAGTGCAAAACCGGAATTTCCTCATCTTGTTAGATGTTCTCGTTGTAATGCTAACGCTATCAGGATTTGTTGCGCCTGTTAAATATCACATTAACAAGTTTCATTCATTACTTCTTGCTGACTTATGCCTAATTATCTGATTCTCATCTTCGTTTCTTTTCAATAGCCATCGCGTTTTTTCTTCAACTTTGCTGAGACGAAAAAATTGAAGACAGAAAATATACGATTGGTATTCGTTGTGCGTGTCGCTCAAGGGTACTATTATATGGAAACGGTAGTGGAAACCCATCCCTCTCCCCCAATCATTCATTTTCGTTCTTCAGATGCCATCTTACCTAGGCAACACAAACCGTATACATTTATAATATTATATGTACGGTAAAAAGCAAAGTTCTTGGATTGTTTGGTAGAAAAAGGGAATAGATGGATGGCAAGAATGAACATGTTAATGGAACTAACCGCTTTGAGTCGGCGACACTCATTCTTGTGCTGGGTCCACGCCCGCTTCTGGCACTGCTTGGAGCAGTACCAGGGCAGTTCGCAGCTCCCGCACTTCAACAACTTCGAATCGCCTGTAACACAGAACGGTGACACATTGTCACACTAACCAGTGGGTGGACGCATGCATTGCGAGCAGTACTCGGTCACTCTCGGATTCAGCACTTGATGGGCGAACGGCCGGTCGAATATCTAAAGTCGGGCGGTATTTGGACGGTATGCCGGCAGCCCACCTTATACTTGGTGACAACGGCTTCAGGCATAGTCGGGGCGCGGAGTGTCCCTCGAAGATCCACTCCAGCCCACTTTAAACAAATATTACACCGGCGGCACACAGTCAGTGCATCTGCATGGCCCTGTTAACCATCTGCTCCCACCTGCACTCACTTCTCCCCCAACAACTTCCCTCACTTGCTGCTTTCTATTCAACTCACTACTTGATCATCCTATTCATCTAACATATATTCCCTCGCCAGACAAATTCACTGTGTCCAAATCAGAGAAAAAGGATTGGACGGAAAGGAAACAAGCGATTTGTCAAACTGTTCATTACCTCTCTAAACACCTAAATCATTCATGAATTCGCCTCGAATCGCGAACGAAACAATGGAAACGCCATTGGTGTCATCCTTCATTTCGATGTGAGTATCATGCTTCCTCTTTTCCCTCATTGTCCCTCCTCTTCCCTCCTTTCCCTCATTGTCCCTCCTCTTCCCTCCTTTCCCTCTCTCCCTCCTCCTCACTCCTTTCTCCTCCTTCCTTTCCTTTGGGTTTTCCCTGTCAAGGGATTCCAGTGCTTGATCACGGCAGCTGCAGTGCGCTCTAATGACCAGACAGGTGGCTATCGAGTGCCCTAACTTGGGGTGAAAGAGGAAAGAGATGACCCTTCTATCACTGTCCACTTATTACTGTCTACTCATACTTCGGTGCTCTCCCTTATTTTGCTTCATGATACACCCCCCCCTTCCCTTGGACATTCTTGGCCTGCCTTCACATACATCCTCTTCATTCCTTATACAACAAGTCGGTTTACTCTAGAATTGGTTTTCATCTAGTGCCATTTGTATATTGCAAGTCATTAGTCAAAGGGGATATAGCCATCTCTGGGATATCAAAAAACGGCACCAATAGAAACGGACGGCCACAGACACATGCTCACACTTTTCTTATGTCTTTATTGACAGTATAAATATGGGCTGAAGAACAGATTGGGAAGATCATCCTATGGATGGCATGCAGAGTGAATGCAATGTATAAGGACGCTATATATAAGCAATGCATAGATAAGAGAAGAAATACATTGGAATGCAACATTATCATACATCTATCAGATATCTAGACCGGAATATACTCATGATAGAGGGGATCCCCGGGGATGCCGCCTGGTACCCCCGGGCAAGCGTCCCCTCACAGTCCACAAATAATGACCAGGTGAACAATTATTGGAATACCATTAGTGCCTATCTTGACCAACAAAACTCGACTCCGACTACCGTAACCCAGTCGCCGCCATGCCTTTTTTCTCTCTGAGAATCAAAATGAGAAACTTGAGCCGGGAGAGGTCCGAAGTGCTTACTTATTGCCTTCTTCGGATGGATATTGTCTTTGGAAGGAGATTCATTAGTGTCCGTCATTCCTACAGCCATCACCATATCGAACCATGGCCAGGGCCGCCAGATGGTATACCACCTGGCCCTCTCCCTACTTTGCATACCCCATCATGCCATTCTTCCCGGATCTCCGTTTCTTTTTTGTACCCTTGCACTCTATCGCCGTCTGCGCCCTCCACCCGCCGCGTGCTCCATTCGAGGGCCAAGTTGCCCCAATATGGTAACAGCTGCATGTGGGGCTAATTCTATTCGAGCTTATAATTACAAGAAATGAAAAGAGTGCGCGCAATCTGTACAAATCGGAAGTAGACAAGGAGTGGGAGAAAGGAGGAAAAGGGAACAATGGGAAGGGAGGAAAGGATCGTCCGACAGCTATCAATGAGTCAGTTGGGAGAGGATGAGTTGTGCGAGTTGCAGTTGGTTACCGAACAGAAGAGGCAGTCCGGGCGGCGTCGTCTTCCCTTCCGATTTTTCCGCGGCGTCCGGCGCGTGCGCCGAGAAGTTGGCGAGGGCGTCCATGAGGAACCTGATGGCGGCAATTGGATACTTTCTCACTATTCACTATTCCTGACCGTACATTGTAGCTCTAGTTATTATTGAATGGGAAACATACTGTTGCTGCATCATTGGCGGGATCATAAGGGGAGGTCGGCTAGAAGGAACTTCCAATCCTTTGAGGGTGAGATCGAGAGGAGTCTCCTCGGAGACATGAGAACGAGGGACCATCGACACCTCAATGGGGGAGGGAGGCACCCGTGAGGCAGTCGGAGTCGTCGACACTGACGATGAGGATGTCCGCATTCCCTGCAACAGAGATTGTTGAGAGAACTACGAGTAGAAGGTTCCCTGACGGAGGATTGGAATGGATTGGAATGGAATGGATTACCGTAGTTCCGTCTCCCACCTTCTTGGCTAACTTCTGTTGATATGCGATGGGGCATCCGGACAATGAGCGATGGCTGGTCCGGTTGCTGTTCACGTGCCCCTTTCCCGTGCACCCTGGGGTCGTACACCTCAACACCGTGTCCTGCGCCAACGCCAACACTGCAACACAACAATTACTCTTCGGCGAAACGAAAAGAGCGCAAGCGGACACCCAAAGCGAGTCTCCGAAAGACGAGGAGCAAGGGGACAGATGGAAGAAAAGAAGGAAGATCCCCATAGGATGAAGATTGGCGAGGCCGGTGCGCACAGTCTAACGTGTTGTGGACAGAGGCGCACGCAATGCAGAAAGGAGAGCCCCGAATGGACAGCAGGCGACCACCAAGACAGAACTTGAAACGACGAGTCGAAAGACGACTCCCAACTAATGCACTCATTCTGCAGCTGACGAGGAAACACTCTGAGGACTCACTTTGGATCGTCCCTTTGTCGGGTCGTCGTGGACAGCCAGAGAGTGACCGATGGTGTGTGTAGAGTCCCGTCTGATGGCCGGACCCGTCGCATCCCGGAGTCGGACACGCCAATTTCCCCTCTGGACACAATTGCCTACTGTTTCTTCTGACTCACCTCGTTGTCTTCCCCAATTGGGACTTCCACTGGATGGCGACGACCGGGCGGGGGAGTACGTCACCGTATTCGGACATCCATCCTCCTCATATTTTGATGGTTCAGGGGAGAATTTGGGAAGTCGAGGGAATTCTGGTTCGCCTTCTGATGGAGTGTTCACAGGTGTTCCCTCTCTTTTCGGTCGCATCTCTTCCTTCTCAGGTGAAAACGGATCTTCCGAAGGGGCATCCAATACACGCACGATGGTTCTGACTATACAAGGGGAGTGTTGGGATCTCCGTTCCTACCATCGGGTTTCCTCCTCCTCTTGGGCGCAGGTTCACAGGACGACTCCCTGATTGGAGGTGTCCTTGCCGACCTGTCTTCGTCTTTCACCGTCATCCCGTCCTCCTTCCCCTCATCCGGGGATGAACTCCTCTCCTCCGATACCAGGGAGGGACTCTTCGAAGGCCCTTGTGCAGACGAAAGAGCTGATAGTGCAGACAGAAACAATTGCGAGTTATCACATATGTCTGCCATCTGAACACAACTTTATCAATCACACATACGTAAACAACAACAAACAAACAATAAATATGAAGTTAATAGCACATCATGTACACCAATCCAACAGTGGATGGAACAAGAGGTGAATGAAGTAAGTTAGCCAGAGGGCGGGGCGAAGGGGGCGTGGCCTAGGCAGTGGTAGAACTATCGAGAGAGAAGTCATCCATACAAGGCGGCATACGATACCAGCTGCCGAGTCCCTCCTTTTCGAGTCTGAGATGGGGTAGGGGTGGGCGGAGAGTACCGACTCACCTGGAGTAGAATATTTCCTTGGCACTGGTATAGGAGGAATTGCGCTTGGCCTCTGCGTATGTCGTCCCTGGCTTCATTTCGGTTGTGTCCGCGAATGCCTTGAATATCTCTCGTTTGGAGACGACGGATGCATTCCCCTCCTTGGTGGCGCTCCCATCCCTCGCCAGCAGCTCCAAGCCCATGCTGATCCGAGCCCACACATGGGGAGTCGACAATTCACTTCCACAGTCGTCGTAGTTCAACTGCAATGACATTCATAGAATATTAGACGGAGAGAGAGACAGAGTGAGAGTGAGAGAGAGAGAGAGTGAGTGAGTGAGATACCGAGCAACTCTCGACTTCGTGTGGCATTGGATGTTCTCCGAGTCGGTCGAAGAGGGCGCTTCGGATGGAGACGTCCATGACATTGCTCTTGACCCCGAGGTACACGGCGAATGGGAGAATCGGGTGGACGCGACTGGTCAGAAGAGACCCGCAGACACCTGCAACCTCATTCTATGTACAAACATCACAACCTACTCTCTAACCGTATTTTGACACAAATGAAAAAGGCACAACTTCGAGCCAAATATGACAAGCGGGCAAGTTTCCCCTCAAAGTACGACGAGAGATGGCGCATGACGAGGAGAGCGCCGACAAGCACAGACTGCATCTCTAAGCAGTCCCGGCTACCGTAGAGAGGAACAATCGGATACCAGCAATGGCATTGCTGAGAACGAGATCAAGACACTATGGTTAAGTGAATTAGCGAACGAAAAGGCGCTTTCCCTCCCCTCTTCCCATGTCAGCGCATTGTTTTTGATGAAGCAGCGAATATGAAATGAATGTCTACTTGCTAAGCAGATAATCCTTTGTTCATTACAATGCAAGATTCACTTTCACTTACACCACAACTGCTAATCCTTTCATTTTAATCAAGGGACGACACTTCGCAGTCAACTCCCGATTGTCACTCCCGTTCCCCTCCCTTCTCCGTTCCGTCCTCCCTCCTCCCTCCTAACTTCCCCCCTCTCCACCCCCTCCTTCCCCCTCCTCCCTTCCCCCTTTCCCATCTCCCTTTCACTTCTCATCACTTTCCTCGGAACATTTCTTCCACTTCCAATACATACGTTTAGCATATTCATAGGCTTCTTCTCGGCATAATAAACAGGGAGAGAGTGTTTTGTTTATCAACTCTGTCAACTAGTATGACTCTCTCCGATACAGTATCCCTCTCTGACCGTCCGTACCCATGGTGCTCCACTTGTACAACTTGTCGGCGATGGTGTGCACTCGCAGGAATCCATCCTTGGCGGCCGTTTGCGAATCCGCTTGTGGTGGAACTTTCTCGATTATGTTGAATTGTCTGAAAAAGAAATATATATAGGAATGGGGCGATATTCTTCCTTCCAATTGTCTCATTATGGATGTACCCTCCTCAGATTGCGTGATCTCTTCACCCTCTGGCTGTCTGTTCTCTCTTCGACTACCGTACTCCCTCACATGTTCTCTCATTCAAACAAAGAGACAAGCAACGTATGGCAATCAAGATGCTCATATACGAGATGATCACTGTGTATTATTAACACAAAGGGCCGCCGGCTGATGAAGGAGGGCATGCGAGGAAAGAAAAAGGGAAGATGAGGGTGGGGGGGGATACTCTGGCAGAGTGATAGCAGAGGAACACGGGGTACGGTAATATGAATCAAGCGGGAAAAGACAAAACTCCTAGAATGGAGATATGAACGAGAGAAGGGAGGGAAGTCACTACTGTAAGTGGAAGCAAGTATGGAAAGTGATATCTTGTGTGTCTAAGTGCCAATTCGCGAAAAGTGTTTACTTTGACTGGCGTGGATACCTTCGGGCGAGAATTTTACTTGCCTCCGAAGGGTTACTTTTTCATAATGGATATGAGGAATACAAATGACTTGCCCGTAGACAGAGAGCGATTTGTCGGGAGATTCGAAGGAAGAATGACGGACGTCGATGGACTTGGAATAGAAAATGACGAGTCGAAGATCCTCCTTCAGATGGTACAATCCGTCCTCTCCCAGCACCAGCATCGCTCCCTCCGGATCTTTCACCGCCTACACCATTCATATTCACGACAAATACAGTTCTCAGCACGATCCACGGTATATTTCCGTACAGCCACAACCCAATCTGCTCTGGCCCTAATCTGGTCTTACTACATGTATTGTCTGCCTACAACATACTTGGTTGCTTATGCTCTTAGTTGAGCCATAGATCGACATGTCTACGTATGGCAAACATCCTTATTTCCTGACTGCAACATCATCTTACTAACAATAAGGGATTGGATAATAGTTGGTTCTTGGCAAATAGTCACTTTGACTTACACATTCTGTCTCATGCTATATGTATCCATCCCTTCTAGCCCCCTCCTATACCACTAATTCATTGCCACCAATGCACTTAACATTAAGAGGTTCACATTTGCCACTAACAATACAATACATGTGTTGTTGCCCAAATAAGCCACACATCTGAATTTGTAACTCAACTTGGTTCATGAATATGTACCTATTATGGGTGTACGGTAATCATACAGTTATGATGATATATACTGTAGCATACCCGATCCAGTTCATGGATGAGATATCTCACAAATCCTCTTCGTGCCAGGACCACCGAGTTCATATGTACGAGACCCTTTCCCTTCGATTTGAGTACAGCCGGTGGTGCCGTTGACTGAAATATGTGACAGAGTATAGTAACAACACCTCCGCGAGGCTTCCACTATTTATTGCCACAATTTCGCAGCCGCATCATGCCAAGTATATCTGGCACAAATGCTTATTGAAGATTGTCTGTGTTCGGAAATTATGCGGAATTATTCTTACTTCAACATGTGCACTAGTAGCAATCGTGCAGACGAACAGTAACTCAAGACAGCCAAATGATGATGTCAGTTGGAAGGGAAAAAGGGATACCTGCTGGGCAGAACCGAAGGAGACAATTCTCTTCTCGTCACGGGAATTCACGAACAAGAATCTGAACAAGTTTCCTCCTCCAAACTCAAAATATTGTCTATGAAAAATGCAACAATGAATACCGCCCCGAGGATTCTGCCACCATTTGGTTACGTTAGATTTGTTTAAAAGTACGAAACTACGTTTGCCTGGCTGCTACCGAAAACAAATCCCCTGCCGAGCAGGGAGAAGACACTCTACGTGGGGATAGACGTACCCGCAGAAGTCGTCGCTTTTCTTGACGCCATAGAAGTCACACATCATCTTGTACCTGGGAATGGGAATGATAGGGATGGACGTACTCTCGGAGGACATATGCAGCCGTCACTTGGCCCAGCGTCCCCTTCGCGGTGTCCCCGCCATCCACCGCACTCTCCAGGCATCCTTCTTTTATGTCCACCTGAAATCCATCCAAGCATATCGTATCCTTTACTTTGCCCACAATTTGAATGCGACTGGATTTTGAATGAGAGTTGATATAGAGACGGACCTGGAATACGTCTTGCAGTGCGAGGGCGGCGGCGGCATTCTTCGCTTCCTTCTTCGATTTTCCCGTTCCTGTGAATTCCTTGTTGATCGGTGTCATCTGTAGTTTGCACCTGAAGCAATTCCCAAATGATACAGTAGGGCAACCTCAGCTTGGAAGGTCAAACAACTCACAGGAACTCCTTTTGTTCTGTCATACCGGCATCCGTATACGTCAGAGTGATCTGCGGCTGAAATGAACAGATGAGAAGAACGATAGGTGGCTACAGTAATGGAGAGGGATACGGTAATGATACAGTAGTGGAGAGGGATACGGTAATGATACAGTAGTGGAGAAGGATACGGTAATGATACAGTAGTGGAGAGGGATACGGTACCTTCTGGCGGGAGGCGAGTGTCATGAGATACTGTGAGGGAACGAATGCGGAAGTGGGGCGGAACTGGAGGGAGTCGGGACGGACTCCGAACATCTCCTCCAATACTTGCGATGCTCCCCGATCACGTGCCAATGACTTCGAACGACACACCGGTCCTTTCATCTTGTGGTCGACACCTGGCCAACACAACATACACTCCGTACTCAGCTGGCATATACAGCATCACATATTCAAGTACAAAAATGTATTTGTCATACCATCATAGTCGCGTATCACATACACAGCCAGGTATCCCGGCTCAGATTTGCCTTCTTCGTATTCGACACTCACTTGAGTGTATCCCAGCATGTCCACCATGTGCCGGAGCGTCTGCAAAGCCACGTATCATACACATGATGACATTCCTCTACTAGGAGGGAGCCAGATCATCGCCTTGCATATAACTAGGCCATCGCCTACACTAACTTAAAGGAGCTGCGTGACAGTAGGATCACATGTGTAGAGAGAGACCCGCAACTTCTGTGGGGGGGGGCAACTATAGAAGGAAATAGTGGTTTTTGCCTTCGAGGATTCCGGCCCCCTTTAGTTGGAAGATAATGTGAATTGAAGTAGATACGTGAGATATAAGCTGCTGTACGAGTTGTGTATTTGCTTTCTGAATATTTCTATCGTGAACGTACGGTGACTGGATCGTTCGAGTTCCTCTTGTATAGACTTCTTCGAAAAAATCCAATGATTTGTTCCTCCGTTAGTTTGATGACCTCCTTGAGTGCCTGCCGGACCACCTTCTCCTTCATCAAGGTCTTTCCAACTCCTTCAGCTTTGAATACGTGTCCACCTTCCGGAATGCATAATGTTACTCTGAATTGTAGAGAAGTAAAGTAAAGTTCTCCCGACCGCAGACCTGATAGCCTGTGGGGATAGCCTGGACTCACACAAATGTCCTTGTCTTGGGATCCGTATTATCGGGATTGACTTCAGTGAAGTCGAAGGTGGTTGTCATCTTCTGACTCTGGCAACACTGATGGAGGAGATCATTCAATGAGTCTGCTGCTTCGACGGTCATGACCTGCAAAGTTTCGGAATCACTAAACTGTCCAACGCTTTTCCCCAACAATTGACAAGATGTAACCGAAAGAATACAAGAAGGGCTAACCTTCTTTCGCTTGGTTGGTGGTGCACCGTCTCCCTTTTCTAAGTTCGCGGGGATAGCTGGCATTTTCGGTTCCGTCAACGGCGGCATTAGTTCTATGATGACATAATGAGCACAACGTATCACATGTGTTGAAAGTTTGATTGAGATGTACGTAGCGCATTACGCGTACCGGAATTATGTAATGATCGGAATATTTTGGGGGAAATGGTCCATTCACAATAAATAGGCTTGACAAACTCATAGAATAGGAGATCTATCTAAGACTTACCTTCCACGTTAATATCCGGACGAAGGGCACGGAGAGCATTCGAACAGGCCACCTAGACAATTCTTTACTTCAAGCACTTACAACAAAACATGCTCACTTCACTGTACATATTTTACCAATAACACAGTATTGAATTATACAGCACATTTTAGAAAAGGCACAAATAAATTAGAAATAAACCTGTTTGGCGTTCTTCTTGCTCTGTGAAATGCCGTCAAATGTTTGATTGTGCCAGGTGATGGTACACTTGAATGCCTTATCAAGTGGCTCGTACCTTAACACATTAATCAAATAACCGAGTCCATCAGAATACTGTTGGGCTTCGCTCACGTTAGGCTAATGCCCAAGTGACTTTCAATTAATATCCCCCTTTGGGGCATTTGTCCACTGGACTTCCAGGCAAATATGGATCCTAAAATTACCCTTAGGAGCAAGATTCGGACAAAATGAGTTTATTTAGGGGTAAGATTTGAAGGTCTTGGTTTACCACAGTCGGTTTCTTATGTCTCAATATGGTGTCAAATATTGCAATATCTCTCAACTCTATTCAACAGTCTATTCCAAGGTACATATATATTACAGAAAGACTAATACTGGACAAAATAGATGAGACAACTTACGATTCAGTAATTCCTGGCAGGAGTTCATGGGCGACCATTGCAGGTGTCTTCCCAGCAGTCACGATCTGTTTGTTCTTAACCTCGCTGATATAGTTGATAGGACCGTGAGGTTCCCCATAGTTTTCCCATCCCCACAATTTGTTCCGAAACATGGTGCGAAATTGATGCCAACCAAAGTTCTTTGACCTTTGGTACGATATAAAATTTGCATAATTGATTATCAGGAAATGTGTCAACAAATCACTCGTCGTTGCGCAGTCCGAGATTGGCCATGTATTTTTGTAGTTTAAATAGATATCTATGCTTAACGTTGCTTATTCATAATCAACGTTATGGAGGAAGCTTTTAGGATGTGTGGGCATGTTTTGGTGCACATTTATATAAGAACGTCATTGCATTACCTCCTTTTGCTGAGGTCTCTTTGCACCTCGTGAGACCCCTTGTCTCCCTCCACGGGGTCCTCCCCTCCCCCGCCCTCGTCTCGGCATCGTCCCCCAGAATCCGCCTTGTTGTGATTGTATTGGGAAGTGTCCATACGACATCTCATTGAGGGTTTCAGTGTATGCATCCTGATATCCGTATGAGTAATGATCTCCTGCGCTCTGATTACCCGCGTTCATTGCTTAACACTCAAGGATACGATTGAAACACGACGATGTATAACATGACGAATGCGCGCAACTCGGTATGGAAAAATGATAACTCACTCTTAGAGGGAGGTACTGTGTCTCACAGCGTTTCATGTCCACCTGTCTTGCATATTTCATTTGCATCCAAGACAAAGGAATTAGAAGACAGAACGAAGAGGTGTATGCAAGCTTCAATTGGGCGGCTCATAAACATCTTCATAACGATGCGCCCTGTTGACCAACGCTTGCACGATGTCCCAAGAAAATGTGAAACTAAGGAATTCCACCCTACTACGATATTTTGGGCTTCTACTTTCCTGTCAGAGGGTGGGCTGATCCATTGTTACTTTTTTTCATTTTATGACCATTTTAAGCCATTTGTGGTAGGATAATACTGTTGGGACGAGCAATCAGGCGTTTTTTTTGCCTCGGGAGTACTTCATCACATTCTGTTGAGGCCTTCGGTTTAAAATTTCTATATTCCTTTGTTATGGGGAGATTGTATGCAAATGAGGTACAGTAGACTGGCGCAAGTAAAATGTCATGGAACAGCGGGCTGTGCTTTAAAGCGTTGTGGTTACAGTCTGTGGACGATGCTTGTGGATACGGTTATTTTTGGTAGGGAGGGGCATTGTATTAACCTATATAAGTGACTTCTCTGCATGGATCTAAAAAGGAGGTCTCAGCACTCTCAATCTGCGCGTATCTGGTGATCGTTTTCGTTGTGTTGAACGCGAATCTCCAAAGTTTCCAAACAAAAACAACACAATTCAAAGTTACTTTTATATATCATAACTGTGAGACCAAGAAAAAATTAATTGATAATCCATTGTTATTCAATTGCCTTGCTGACACACAGCTGAAATCAATGGCATTCATCGGCATCTCAGTGGTGCCATAGCTTTTCCTTTCTTTGCATGCGTCCTTATTGAGATGATAGTACATGCATCTCTGTGCTTGTTTCGTTGACACTATGTGAGAGGAAAAATACCTCTTACCAACCAAATATCTGTATATAATACCTTAATTCACGACAACACGGCACCCAATCTTTCTTATTTTAAAATTCACTCATACATTACTGTAAAAGTGTCGTTTACGTTATGACTTTATGAATCGTAGTTATTTTACGATTGGTAAAGCGTATTTTGGCTTTAAACTGATATGTTACTCCCCAATTGAATTTATGTCATTTCTCTACGAAGGAGACATGTTGCCGTGAAATCCAAGGAGATATTTGTCAGATATTTGGTCGATAAGTGGTAGAGACCTGCTTCGCTTCCCCCAAAGCGAGAGGAAGCGAAGAAAGAGTTGTATGGAGAAGAGGAGACCTTCAAGAACAGAAGACATCCTCAAAACCAGACAACAATGCAGATGCAGTCTTCCTCCACACAGGTTGACTTGCACTGTCAGCCACAATAGAGTACAATCTTTTTTCTTCCAAACAATGTTTCTTTTTCCGAAATGTCGCATACAGATATGTTTATGCATTTCCTTGAGCACATTCTGAGTGTTCGAAAATAGTTGTCATTTCATGCATTTTTGAAACAACTGCAGGGAAAAAAGAAAACTGTACGCCATCATGACAGAAAGTAAAAGCAACAACAACTTCTTTGTTTCTTGGCAAACATTTCTGGGCAGGGCCAAAAACGCATGCGCATCTAAACGCGACGCGTAGACTCAGGTCACCTCAATATTGCTGAGCCAATCCCCATGAACGGAAGAAATCCCATTTAATTTCGTTTCCTTTTAATCAAGTCTCCGTTGTTCTACTTATGTCTGTGTCTTGTGCCTTGATTTCATTTACGCAGCTTGCTTATATTACAACCGGACACTTGGCCGTGTTCGACGTGTATCTCACAGTTTACAGGAAGCTAATTCATGTGCAGTTTTGTATTCCCCTTTTGACATCGGATTAATTACTGTTCGTTTGAACTGGCAAGGCTTCTGAGCAAAACCGGACACAAACATTTTCTGCACAAGCGAACTTTCTCTTACAATTTGCCTTAAATGCGTTAAAATTTGTATGCTCCGGTTGTTTATCATAAGTGTATTCAACTTTGCCCAAAACTTTCAAGCTACTCACCAGTCCTCAAGCAAAAGCTGAATACTTCTTTGTCACGATGTCTCACGAACTTTAAGGTAACGCGCAACTAAACAATTTCTCTTACTATGATATTTCACAAAACAAGCGATAGAATGAAATATGCAGCAAAAATTATTTTAAGAGTTTTTCTATAAATTTTCGTTCTTCAATGAAACAAGTGAAATAGTAATTTTCAGTGCGCAGCCTAATGTTATTTCTTCTAAAATACTGTGCTTGAGTCCTTCCTTGCTCAGGAACTCGTAAAGGTATTCCACAGGAAAAAAATGTCTTGTTCATACCACGGCATCAATGGAGCCGAATCCTACTTCTTCTTTTCACCATCAGAATGATATGTTTCCCTTCATATTTTTCTTCTCAGCTCTTTCGATTTTTTTGTTCGTTTTTGCTTTTGGAACCCACTGAAATAGTATCATACATGCTCGCCAATACTATTTCAATGGGTTCCAAGTTTTCCAATGTTTTTTTTCGGGAACGGGGTGACCCTCTAGTGTAAGACGCCAGAAACGGAGTGCCTAGTGGAAAATTATACTCACAAACGGGTGCTTTCAATGTTAAGGTATCCCAAATCAGGATGCCTCAGCGTTATCAATAACGTTGTTGGTGAGTTTGGGGGATGGGGGTTGTAGGATGCGTCATACATTTCGACCGATAAGATTTTTTGCATAGAACTTTAGGATATTGAGCCTCATTTTATCAAAGTTATCGTTATAAAACAATAATATTTGGCAATGATCTCCTTTCTTCGACTCGCATCTCATGAGTTGTGTCCTCAGTTGAATAGTTCCCAGCGTGTCAGATCAGATTGAATGACTTGGATAAAGGGAAGATGTTGATGTGTTGAGATGCCGTTGACTCGTCGGAACGTGTCGCCTGTTTTCCTTTCACGCGATCGCCTTCCATCGGAAGTGAATCGGGACGAGTTACAGTGTGTGGCGAATGGAACTCTCGCCAATCTCATCCGACAACTCGGCTCGCTTTCGAAGCACGCGGAACACGTCTGCGGTAGGTCGCTGTTTCCGCTATTCTATCATATTTGGTGGCCACAAACAAGCAGACCTATGCTTTCTATGCTTTTGTCGGTAGTCGACTGTTCTGACGACAGGTGAGCTAGGTATTTGCGTTACATAAAAATGTTCAAATATGAAGGGTAGACGATATTTTGGTTCTCAAGAAGAGTTGTAAAAGCGGGGCCGGTTCCGCTGAAGCGGTGGCATGGCTGATTTCGGCTGCAATTTCGGCCAGCTTTGATATTAATGATCCTTCTCGTGTTATTCCCGCTTGATGATCATCCTTTGATATTTATTTGGATACTCAGGTGATTTCGTCAAACAATAAGTTGAACAATGAAAGTTGCTTAAAGAAGGAGTAAGCTCACTTTTTAACCCCCCCCCCCCCATATATTAGTGTAGTTATCGGGGGCATAGCACAGGCATTAAGCACAAAATAATTAGTTTTTCGTTCTTTAACGTAGAATACCTCTGTCCTACATGGTAAAAAATCGTTCAAGACTCAAGTTCATACAAGTGTGTTGGAAAAGTACTATATTGAAATTTTTGAGAAACCAAAAGATGTACTATTGCAATAATGATTTAGGAGAGATTTTTAATGACGCCCTTCGTCTCGATCATCGCATGAACACGTTATCACAGCGAATGGAACGATTGAAACAACGGTTAAGGGAAACCGACGCAAGCAGCGAACAAGGTATCTTCCACCCCGCCAACAAGGCATCATCCACCACC
>JACMIJ010000304.1:0-22081 GCA_014805365.1 Koerneria luziae | reverse complement strand
TGCGTCCCCTCCTCGGACCCATGACATATTCCTCATAGATGGACACATAGTCTTCGGCGGCTGCCGTTTGATCTCCCAGACGGTCGTCCGATCCATTCACATCGTAATCAGCTGAACAAAAATATACTGAATAACATCGTTGATCGAGACGCTCATGTCTTTGAAATAATCGATAATTGACCGTTAAACCCATTGACACTTTTACTTTTTAGCGCTCTGTATTGTATATGGCATGACAACTCACAATTAATGAATCCGTTGTTGTGTTGAAGTGGATTGTTCGGTACGAAGTCGTCGTCGTCCCCTCCATCACCGCAGTCTTCACCCGCAAATTCAATATCATCATACCCTACAACATCATTGGTTTAGAAAGAGCATGAACAGGCAATTGATGCTCAACATTATCAGTTAGCCTGAACAACACAACGTGTGTTCAGTTGTTCCTTCGAAGAGAGTTCTTGTTCAATGCAAGTATTGGTAACCTGATGGGAAATGAAGGGTGAAGGCTGATACCGATCATTTCCTCCTGTGCAGCCGAGAGTTCGTCGAGTTCCTCCACGAGTCGCTGGACGACGAGAGCGAGGGCCGCCATCCGGAGGACACGGAAACGACGACGCGAGAAACGGACGTAGCCCATGTACATGTAGTCGATGATACAACGGAGGTCCAGGCTACAACAACGAAAGCAATGATAACACATACAACCTTTAGTTAGGGCAAAAGAGGTGACCAGAAAGTACGGCAAACGGCTGTTTTTCCTTATAACTTGGTGAGAAGTAATAGTGAATATTACAAGAAAAAAATTAGCTTATCTTGTAAAGGCAAAAATACCTGGACACTCGGATGGGAGAGTCGAGGACGAGAGTGACAGCCGACATCTGGGAGGTCTCCGTCAGTACCGACTCGAAGTGCTTGCAGAAGGCAGAAATGACCAGACGATGGCATCGAATTGGTTGAACCGAGGATTCACGCTGAACGAGAATCAATCAGTAAAAACATAAAGAGTAACAAGAAATGCTAACGCTTTGATTGTCTATTATAAAACTAAATCATAAACCAAAAAACCCACTTCGATAGAAACTCTTTGCTGTGAACCAACGAACACGTCAGTCATTCTCATGGCCTTCGCGCCATGGGAAAATTCTTTTTTCGGGACATTGGGTCAGCATTTAAACAGCCATCACAAATGGCGCATTTCAGTTAACAGCAACAAGTAAATTAGAATTGGCTGTGAATATTTTGATCGCATAACGGTAGATGTATAATAAATAACACATGTGGATGTTGGCATGAATGGCAATAAGTTGATGATAAGATAAATGATACCGGAAAGACGATGAAGCAGTCGAAGAACATGTTGTCCTGTTTGATGCTTCCGATGGCGTCGAGGAAGTGCATTGTATGGTCGATGTCAGTGATGATCGCACCCGGAGCACAACCCTACACACATATTCATCAAAAATCAAATCCGAAACATATTGCAGAGAACAAAATTGGGAATACGTTGTACTGCAACCACAAAATATTTACTATATGTATGTATGCATGCTACAAACGACACCCATATGCTACATAATTGTTTTACGGCAAAGATATTGTGCACATGCATACAGTAACGTGAATACATAGATTACCTTGGCCTTCTCCATGACATTCACGAGTGTCGTGCATTTGAGGAATCGGGCGGCTGCCAGGAGTTCGGCTGAGTATCGACACTCTCCTGTGTACATGAACTCGATCACATCCGACAATTCCTGCCATTTGATGCCTGAAACATTCAACATACAAAAGGAAGCTGCATAACAAAATAATTAACATGAGGGCTAACGCACAACTGGTATATATTCATTCTCTGTAAGGAAAACATAAGAATTTTTTAAGCAAACGCTGCGTTTAAGGAGAACAAACACACGGTTCCAAGAATCTCATGTTTGATTGGCTCGAGAGAAAGCAATAATTCACAATAATTTAAAATATACTTACCAGTGATCTGCGGATCGATATCGAGAGAAATGGTTGTTGATTCCTGGACGGAATTGAGGGCACTTCTGAAGTGAAGTGAGAAGGCGGCGAGTAGAAGACGATGTCCTTGTGCCACATCCTCCCCTCCACTTTCCACCGAAACATCCAACCATCGTCCAACCTACATGCATATCTTGCGAATGCTCCAACACTTTCTTGATATGAATAAATCAGTGAATTCATAAGACGGCTGGCGCTACTCTGCTGTGATGCGCACTGTTCGTGTTTCGCAACATCAAGGCTCGAATGCAAAACAAATACAGCGTGCATTGGTGGAAGCAATGTTATAATGCATAAAAGCACATACGGCTCGCATCTGGACGAAGTATTCGAATAGTTGACGGGCATGTTCGACCACCGAATTGGTCGGACCACATCGTTCGGTGATTGGTGATACAACTGGTGCTTCGAGGAGGAGATCTTGGCTGAAATACACAAGGACTCACGGCGGAACTGACATTCGGACAAAACTTTCTTTGTTTGGAATGACTCTAAGTCAAAAGTGCTTTAATAAGTTCAAGCACAAATACGCATAGTCAATGTATATTTCCCAAACCCTACTCATAGATAAATCGTAGAGTACATTCGCATTGTTGTTGTTTGCATAAGATACATCATCCGGCTACACTCATTTGATCATAAGCTATCATTTTTTCAATGCTGGTATATGTCTATGCGAAGGCACAAGTACAGGGTCCAGAGAGCTCAAAATGGCAAGATAGAAACTGCTAATAGTTTCCATCGTGGCAAGTGATATCAAAAGATGCCAACAATGTCAGAGGTGTGCCAAGTCATACTGATTAACCACCGACACTATTGTGCTATCACGCCCATCCTAAAACTGTCCATCAAACGTAAAATAATCCACAGTTTCTGAGTCAGATAGTTGAAAAGCTGCGAAGGCTTTAACCATTAGTACAAAGCACCTGTATCTCCCAATTTCGTTATAAGATTTTGATGGTTTATCAAAGACGCTTACCTCATTCTAGACGAGCCAGAATCGCAATTAATACAGCGCAAAAAGAGTTAGCAAACAGCAAATATATTCCTGGTAAATCTTGGCAAATTGCCAAGCAATAAGAATAAATTTCTCAAATTTTTCAGATACACTACACCACCACACGATAATTTGCGGTTTTTAATTTTAATATTTTAATAATTACAATTGCTATTTAATTCATGATCTAAGGCATGTAATGTTTTTGTTCAGATGATCGGAACACGACCAAGTTGCTCGTTTTGGGCTGCCACGAGAGTTTTCTCATCAACTCGATCCCTTTCTGCCCTGGACAAAAGTAAGATGAAAAGGACAGAAGAAGGGGGGAAGGCGGATGTCGTTTCTCTCAATATTCTTACAAATGACCGATCCATCGTCCAGTTGAGCCATCCAACCGGAGAGGTACTACATGTGCATTCCTTTCTATTGAACTTTGTCATCTTTCATTATTACTATGTGGTTTTAAAGCCGTGACATTCCTAGTAGTAATGCCGTTATAGAAATAAAATGTTCAGAAGAAAAGCTTCCGCTTTCGTCGACAGTATTCGCTTCCAAAAGAAGCGGTCGGAGGGCTCAGAGAAGTTGTCCTCAAGTCCAATGAAAATCCGAAACAACTACAAAACAATGCAGATCAGCTCGTGGAAAAACTGAAGAATCGGTATGCAAGTGTAGACACTGAACATCCTGAAATACGCATTTAGTCTGCAGAATTCTTATTGTTATGCTTATTCTCGGTGCATTGTTCTCGACCAATTGAAATGGTTTCAGACGATTCCCGGCTTCTCCAGAAATCGTGAAATCTGCTCGGAATCAATTGAGAAAAATTTTCAAGAAGAAATATGAGGACGAGGGATTCGGAGATGAACTCATCAGCCAATCATTGGGCGAGAAAGTGGTACGACTATTGTATCCGCCATTTTTATTGCCCTTATCATATCCAAATGTATCTAATTAACATTGTTTCTTAGGTTATTTTTGTAAGGTAACAAACAGTTACGCTTTAGAGTACAACATTGTTTCACTATTCTGGAAGTGTGTCTGCTCACGTTTCTAATGATATATGCCTATCGTTGTTCTTTAAGAAAGAGGCTCAAGAGTCTCGTCTTCAACTGGCCGTCGATAAGGCGATGAAGAAATCGCAGTTCAATTGGCGTCCGATGGGATACGATTCGCCCACCGCTGCCATCGCATACGCACTGGCCAGGTTACAGTAGTTTTCATGTTACGGTAGTATGATAAGCATAATATAGACAGCATACGCACTGGCCAGGTATTCAGAGACTCTGCCTTCATCTTACATTAGTAAATACAAGCTGCGTCAACCCAACAAGACTAAAATTGTTTTAGTTTCTTCCTGTCATGGCTGTTTAGACTACCCGCTAACTACTCCGAAATGGCGCGTGTTTTGGAGGAACTTCAAAGAGTGAAAGACTTCGAACCGGAGACGGTCCTGGACTACGGTAGCGGATGCGGAGGAGCTTTCTGGGCCATCAATGAACGGTACCTTTTTTTCCACATATTCTTACAAATCAGTAACGTGTATTGAAACGACTTTCGCTTCTTCACTGAAAGGATGCAAGTTTGTATTTTTCGTTCCGCAATGTGGCTTTAATGTGGTCTAATACCTTTTACTTATGTTTCACTTTTCGCATTTTCTGCCACAACTGTCTTGCTTCATGTTACACGCAACTGTAGGATTTGTAACAAATAACAATCTAACACGAAATTTACATTCATCGAATGTAGGAATATACTTAAAAAGCGTTTAGTACAATTATTTCAGTTCAGAGTTTTCTTTCAGATTCAACAAGTCATTGAAGGAGTACACGTGCGTGGAGTTGAACGACCACATGACGAGGGTGGCGATGGACATCATGAGGGTATTTCCCCCACCCTCAGGGTGATTCTCATCCTTTCCTCAGGGTGATTCCGATGATCCGTCCGCGTTGGTGCACAGTGGGATTTCCTTCCGCCGACAGTTGCTGCCTTCCCTGCAGGTACAGTATTCCAAGATACCTTCCCTACAAGTACGGTATTTCAAGATGCGTGTCGATACAATGTTGAATTCCGTAGAAATAATTTCTTTCAGACGACGTACGATATTGTGATCTGTCATCGAACTCTCATCGAAGTTGGATCGCAAGAGGCGAGATTCGAATTGGCCGAACAACTTTGGAATCGAACGAACAGGTGCGGGGAATGTCTTCTGAGAAGATATGATGGGAGTACCGTAGAAGGTGTACTATAGGATATTCTAGCAATGCGGGTTATGCCCTGCGATTGTGGTTATCATTGATTGATTGTTATAGATACCTGATATTGGTGGAGTCGGGTTTGGATGACGCTTTCGCTGCTTTGATGGACGTGCGCAATTTCCTCATCTCTTGTGGACAACATGTCGATCTCCCACTACTCGTCACTCAACTGCAGGAAAAGGGACGGTCGGTGAAATTTGTTTTCATTCTTATAGGTACTACGTGACAGACAATGTATTGTATATTCGTAAAGAGTACTGACAATGATACTATGATGGTTGTGAAACACTGAGGCTGTACGTTGTTGGACATGATGATCCTCTCATATTACTGGCTGTAGGTAGTAAAAGATATTGCAGATGGGGTGAAGCGACGGAACGTTTAATCGGCAATACGAATCTGACGGATTACGAGAGAGTGGAGATGCTGCGAGAACTCGTACGTTCTTCCTTTACAACTGTGCAACGTTATCTTACATTTGCCTAACAATAAGGCATATCTCATGACACGTATAACTCTACGCATTCCTTGCAGCTGCCTGATTTCGATCTGCCTACGATTGCCCCTCCGGCAACAGTATTCGCACCTTGTCCACATGATCTCGGTTGTCCGCTTCATAACAAGTATGTTATATGAACTTTTTTTATTATTTACCTTACTTTCCTTACGTAGTGGATCAGTTTTGTGTTGTAGAATCTTCTATTCCATGTTCACAATGAGCAGTGGTTTCTGTTTAAGAGATGAGGATATTTCAGTGGAAGTTGTTCGTTCACAGTCCGATGGCATCCGATTCGAGCAGATGGTCGGCCGGGGAAAAGAAACGACGACGGAACAGAGAGCGGGACGTTCTCCTTCGTCATCCTCGAGAAGGGACGACGACTCAAGGAGAAGGATCCGCTCTCACGGATACTCGTTGTATGCACTCTTCTCAATATCAACTGAATACTACCAAACTAAGAAGATCCAGCTGCCTATGTGCCAACACTTATTGCTAATGATACATACAGTATCCACTTATTGAACTGCAACTGTTGTAGGCACGCAAGCTCAACGCGCATGTCTCGTGTGATCTCTGCACTGCATTCAAGGGACTTCAGCGATTGACAATCTCCAAGAGAGGTACTTTTTAACATAATAAGCTATTGTTACAAAAAGTATGAAACAACGTTACTTTTGTAAGGCTCTTCTATGTTGTGTTTTAGCGGGCGAACTGTACAAGAGAGTGAAGGAGAGGAGGTCGGGTGAGTTGTTTCCACTGTCAATGGAACAGTCGGATACCGAATCGCAGTTCGACCTCTACGATCATTCTGTCGAAGCAAATAGACGCACACACTAACAACGGATACCGTATCTCTTTTCTTGTTACTTTGTTGTTGTTCTCATTGTTATAGTTACATTTATAAAGATAAAAGAATATATATACAAATACCCTTATTGTACCGGAAGCAGGGATATTTATCATGATGATTCGCTGAGGATGATTGCGAGTATCCCCGAGGCTATCAGAGCCGATCCGAGCCAGTGACGCGGACTCATTCGTTCTCCTGCAACGATTGTTCTTGAAGCGACTACGGAATAGGACTCACGTTTCTGCAATAGAAATGGATTCCTCAATCGGCCTGTGGCGGAACAAAAAAAATAAGTATCTAACTTTCAAATGTTTGTACCGAGAAAGTGGCCGACGATGGAAGTGACGACCATTTGGAGAGAATTGACGAGAGGGACAACCATGGACATCGGATACGACGCAACCAAACCAACGAATAATATCTGGAAGACGAATAGGTCATCCACTCAGATCATCCCAGTTGTTCTTCTAACAAACAATGTTGCGCACCGACGCCAACTGATTGATCCCGAATGGAAGGGAGAATCTCCAGTCCGTGGCTAACAGAAACAGTTCGTAGAACGGACGGAGGTACCACGCAATTCCCGAAAGATCTGAAGGAGGACGGTTTTATTCTCCAATTATCGATTGTATCAAAAAATGGTCATTCCAGAAGCATGCTATATACTCTACTATAATATAATACACCAAAATAGTTGCATGTCTAACAATAAGAGTAACAATTCCCGATTTGAACAAGAGGACGGACCATTTTCGGTTTCCTCAGCGGAAACTCCCTTTCGAATGAAGGGATTCGTGGCACCCCAAACAACCGAAACGAACACAATCGAACTGACACACTGCAATCCACACGATTCAATCATCGCAACCTATAAAGGGAAAATGCTTCATTTCTTTTGTGATAAGATAGTTGAAGAAAAGAACCAAAATACAGTACCCCTAAAAACACATGGACACTTCATGTTAAAAAATGCAATATTTGTTGTTCTTTAGCATTACGTCAAAAATCCCACCACAAATAAAACAAATTCCATTATTTGTTTGTGACCCTTGAAAACACTAGCTTCAAAAATTGTACGATCTCCCCGTCCTTTCCATCTTTTAAATGCTAATTTTGCAAAAGAAGAAGGTTAATAATGTGGCATGAAAGCTGAGATGCGTGGGAAATTTTGTGCAAAAAGCTCCAAAAGTTTGGCAATCGTCATAGTCAGGCACCAGACTCTTGGTCTCTGTGCCAGAACCACCAATCCTTCGTCCTGGGCGGGGGGGGGGATTTAAAGTGCAGAATTCGAATTTCATATTCATTTTGACCGATTTCTTCACCTTAGGTTACTTTTGACTACACCATTGGTTAAATTCCCACTAAAAACAAATCACCAGCAATAAACAAAGTGATTTGGGGAAAAACCAAACAAATATTTCCACGGCTTAACATATAACAACACTCCATACTAAAGCTTCAACTTGAGCCTCTTATAAAAAGAATGCTCTACCAACAAAACAATATTCAAACTCGTAAATATCGTGAAGTAAAAGACGACTTTTCAAGAACTTCACCAATAAAGACACACAAAATAGTTTATACTGTACATATTATTAACGACATATTAGACAGACATAAATAATAGTTCCTAGCGAGGGAGGAGACACCGGGAGGCAAAGGAACAGCAAGAACACTAAGAATTGTTGCCGGGATTGATGGCATTCTGGAGAACGAAGTCGAGGTTCTGTCGGGTGAATGGTTCATCCGATTTGCTCCTGTGATCCGGTAATCTGAAAAATAACATTGCCATTAAGAATAACCAATACATATATTCTGCATATTTAGCTATGTAACAGGATATCGGATAGGGATGCAACTTACGAGACAATGGATGCGACTTTGTCAGCAAACGCGGAGCTCATGGAACTGGCGGTGGGGATGTCCTTCAGGATGAGTGCGGTCTCACTCGTTATTCGATCTCCGCCCTGTACAGCAACAACTCTCACGTACTTGTAAGTGTTCAGTTAGCTTAGCATGGTTCGGTCAACCGATTATCGTATCGAAGAACACCAAGGCATTCGATTTTTCGAATGATTCGTCGAATATCCCATACAAACGAATAGTGGCAACGATGTTATCGAATAGCGAGGGTATTCACTCGGATAGCTACGTAGAAAGTGATTCTCGCCTGTTTATACCCCCCCCCCGGCAAAACAAATTGTTGCTACAGTACGATCAACCAGAGAACCCAGGGGAAAACAAAAGTACTACTACGCTCGCGAAATTCCAAAAGAAGTCGCTCATTGTTAGCAAAGAAGTAGTAAAGTATATCTGCATTAGTTAACTTGGTTAATTCTTTGCCACTAATCGTCTGCCTTGTTGTGCTTCGATCGAACAAAGATTTGGTTATTCGTCGAATATCATCAAATCGCCAAAATTAGTAGCAATGTAAAAGTTGACGTAGCTAACCTTCTGGTCACCAAACAACATACAAATGTGGTTTAATAAAAATGATATAAGTTATGATTTCATCCTTTGCATACGATTTACTATACAAATTATACCGGAGTATCGATATTGATGGGCAGAATTGGCTTCATTCCCTTCGGAGTTTCAAATGGAGTTCCTTGTTGACCGGCTGAAAAGTCCCTTACTTCAATACTCGTAACATTTCAGAAATACATCGTCGTATCACGTTACAAAATTTCGAAAACAAGGTGAACCTTTAGTGTATGACGTCAGAAACGGGGGAGGGGCGCTATTGCAAAGTTAGGTTCACAAACAGGGTGTTTTCAATGTTAAGATGTCCCAAAACGGGGTGCCTCAGCGTTATCGTTGACGTTGTTGTCGATGCATGATCTTAGATTTTGTGCTGCAAGTGAAATGTTTCAAAACATTGTTAGTAAGATGTAAGTATTGATACCGGCAGCTTGGATGAAATTGCGAACGCCCTCGGCTCCAAAAATCCTCTTCGCATTCTCGAGTGCCTGTTGTGCTCTCGCGCCAGAAATGTTGTTGAACCCGAATTTCTTAAATAAATAACACAATGACTCATTTGAAAGTATTCCCATCAATCTTTCTTGCTGGTAACACGGAACATCAAGTCGACCTTACCTTTGCCAACAACTTCAGCTGTCCTTCCATAATCGGTTGTCCGCCAATGCTGCTGACGATATCCTGCAGACTGGGAGTGGCTGAGCGAACCATCGCTGGCCCATCGTAGTGAGGAGGAGATATGGTAGACGGGGGAGGGGAAGGGGGACGAGTGTGAGGGAGACGGGTGAGGCGAGGACGATCAGGGGATGAGGGAGGAGGGGTGATCTGGGAGGGCTTGGGAAGGGAGGAAGAGGGAGACAGAAAGGAATTGAAGGGAAAAGCGGAAAGAGAAGACGGAGAGGAGATGGAATGGACTATGGAAGGGGCAATGGGAAGGGATGCAAAGGGGGATAGGAGGGGTTGAGGGGGAGGAAGTAAGGGAGGAGGGGGGAATAGGGAAGGCACTGATGGAGGGGGAGCGGGCGACTGCTGCAAATATACAGTAATTCTCAACTTGCATCTTGAATAAAGAAGATATATTGCGATTATTACTAAGCAAATATGATAGCATGATCACATGCTTTGTGATCCGAGTCCCGAATTGATCGGTCAAGAAATACTCATGATCCGACCGTTTGACATCGTGTATTATCCTTGTCGATCAGCCAAAACCGATTGGACCTTTCTACGTACACTAATGATTCCACCATATAGCACTACCTTGATTAGTATGACTTCCGCCTCGCAGGCAATAAGGCCTTGAAACGGAAGTACTTTTATGTGAACAAATTGTACATAACATGTTGCGAACACATCACACTAGGCAAAGGAATGGAGCGTCTCAAAAACGTACGCTAGGTTCTTCGATAACTTGTAGAGCGGTAAGGCGTTGGAAATGTCCGTTCGTGTTGCTGGGCTTGATGACGGAAGCCGCACCTGCACTCGATCATGCTTACAAGTCAGAACAGTTTGAAGCAGTAGACAGAGTCTATCAACAAGATAACGATAAACGTATGAGTTATACGCCATACGGAATAATGTAGAGCATTTTCCTTCTTCAATTCCCACTATAAGACGTCCCATCAACTGCATATCCTACAGTATCCCATCGACTGACCACATTTGATCTCTCGTCCCTCTCCATCCACGGCGTTCATTCTCGCCATGGCGACGAATCCGCCTGGGGGCACAATGGTGCGGATCACCAGGGAAGTCGGCAACGATGAATACCTATAGACAAGGACAACAATCAGCATATATCGCTGTTTAGCATCAATTGAACAATAGAATATGTCTACCGTATAGGCAATCGAAGTCGATTCCAGCCCGAGAGGGCGAGTCCCGATTGACTCCACACGAGTGTCTCCTCACTCCCTGATCGGGCAAATACGGATATCTGTGATCCGTCGCTAAAACAGTAAGATAAAGAGAATGTAAAAGTCTTATTTCAAAATCAAGTAAGCAGTATATATTCACGGCTAAAGGCCAGTGTGATACCTGGCGAACATTTCAAATGTGAGATGGGCCACTGCTGGAAGAGCAACGGGTTCCGTTGATAACTGTCCGCTTCCGCTTCCCTCCGTTACAACCTTTCGAGAAACAATTTTGTATGACCCACTCGGAATCCTGAAAACTACAATAAATTTCCTAAAACAATACACAGTGGCAGTGCACAAGGTATGGAAAATAGCACCATATAAGTATGAACAAGATAACAAAAGCACCAATATATAAGAATACTCTTCAAAATAAGCCACGACCTTCACTTGTTGTTAGAAACACGTGATGCACAAAAGCACAAATGAGTGGGACGAACCAATGGCAGAAGTCTCCATGAAATGAACACTTGATGGCCGGGCACGAGGAACTCGGATGAGGGAGTCCCGTTGGACGAAGATGCTCATCCCATTCATCTGCCAACAGAGGCGCCCGCCGGATATCAGGAGACGGCTTCGGGTAGATCAGTGTACTGGAAGGAACGTGTATGCCATGAAACAATCAATATATACATAGATAGACCTTCTTGAGGAACAACGTTGCCGGAGAAAAAAGTAGGCGAACATATCGAAGATCGTAAGTTCTACTAACCCATGCGCCTTGTTCGGATGCACTCGAAATGTGTCCACGGCAACGATATCGAAGCCATTCTCCACGTGAGAGACAGAGAAGATCACCTGTGGATGGAACAAGGAATGGAAAACGAATGTGCAACACACTCATGGAAAGGAAGCCTTTCGACATAACACCGGACTGGCTACATTTCCTGCTTCTCTTACCCTTGCATTATCGACAGCGGGGATGGCGACAGTCTGTTCCTTCCATCCGAGGGAGATTTCACTGATCGAACATAGGATCGTCGTCTCTCCACCATTCACAAGAAATACCTGAAACGATGTAATCATTAGATAACAATCATCTACGGCAGTATTGTTTTTCAGTATGTTGTTAACGTTGATGCGATTTGACAAGCAACGTTATAATTGAAACACGGAAGGGAAAAGAGACTGGAATAGGGAAGGCAATCGCATCCACAATACACGGACACCTGGCTAGTTCAACGATCAAAATACTTTGAAAATGGAAAAAAAGATCGGTAGCATGCAAAAGGCAAAAAAGAAAGAGTTCACAGATATAACTGAGCAAAAACGTATCCTACAAAAAACTTACAATGCTATCTAAAAAGCTCACCTGTAATATGGTTGTATCAGTAGCCTTGAAATATTTGAATGAGAATGCGATCATTCCCTGGTCGAATTCGCCAGATGTCATATTCCCCTGCTTGTGACCACCGAATCGTCCTTGGCTGCTCACGAAGGCGTCTTCTGAAGAACGACAACATTCACATTATTGCTAAATAATGAAACCTTTTTGATGCAATACGAGCCAGCATTTTTTTGACGCAGCAAATGAGCAACACTACATATGTGTTGTCGGTAATTAGACAGACACTAACTGTTTGCCATATTACACAATTGGCAATTGCTATCCACTACCTGCAGGCAGTCGATGAGGAGGTCCGTTGAGGGGACACGGAAGGAGTACGGTATCCGTCCGAATCCACGGT
This sequence comes from Koerneria luziae, assembly GCA_014805365.1. Lineage (NCBI taxonomy): Eukaryota > Metazoa > Nematoda > Chromadorea > Rhabditida > Neodiplogasteridae > Koerneria > Koerneria luziae. Next base: position 9,376 of record JACMIJ010000304.1, on the reverse strand, counting down.
TCTTCCAGATGCCATGAACATGTCGTCCGGTCGAAATCGCATTCGAGTGGATGCGAAGTGACATTGCCGAGTGACAGAATGACAATTGTCACTGTCACAAATGACAAAGCCCGCATCTCAAGGCAATCTTCACTGTACTTGCCCGACACACTCACTCATCTGATACTTCTGACCCATATTCCGGCCTCACCAGCTGGTTATGGGGCGAAACATAGTAATGGAGGGAACAGAGTGCGAGGGAGCATGTGATTAGAGGAGACGTGAGGGTGATAGAGAAAGGGCAACTGGATCGAGCCCTCGGGCACCGATTGTCTATCAGTGAGTAGAGTTGCCGACTCATTTATACCCAAGTACCATTTCATGTTTGGAAATGCATCAGGATTGAATAGTCGAAAGGACTGGCAAGAGCAGAACCCTTACCGTATGATTCATTCCACTATTCCTTCGATAATCAAAGGTTTGAAACGGTTGCCATGATATAATTAGGATGACAAACACGGTTTAAACAGCATTTTCGCTTTAGAAAATAGATTCAGTTGAAGATATTGATTTGTCCAAAGTGGTCAGAAAACACAAATATTATGCCAGAAGCAGTCTGTTCAGGGGAGGAAGAATACGACTTCCAGGAGGAAGAATACGACACGGGCCAAGGATGGCTGGCTAAACAAGATCCATTTCTCCGTTACCATAGAATTGGCAATTATGTCATCAGGACAATGATGTTGTGATGACGACATATTTGTTTCAGTGATCTGGGGAGGTGGATGGCTGATATCGACTGATAGGATGTGGATACCAGTCAGCTGTCGTATCGCTGGCAGTCGCATTACTTGACTGCCACTGTGTACTTCCTATGGACGGCGTGACTCATCTTCACATTGTTATAGTTTTGTTCATAACAACTGGCTCATGTGTCTGAGGTATCCCAGTATTCCAATAATATTTATCTCTAACCACATTTACATTGCTCTTTAGCGACCGCGTTTTCTATTAACCAAACCATTTCAACAAAACGTTCATAGAACACCGTCTGTTCGGACTTATATTATAATTAGATAGCATTTAACGTTAGCATTAAATATTTCTATTGTCACCATCTTTGCTGATTATTCCCAAGTTCTTGTTGTCAGCTTTGTGAGAGACACAGTGGTGAGGAATAAGTTAGTTTCGGCAATTCAGTCTCATTATTCGAATGAATATACGCATTGAAATACTGGGACAGGTTGAATATTCGAACGAGCAAGATGAACGGACGAGTAGTAGCATAGAGACAATAACAACAAAAGCTACCATGCGTATTTTCAACAATGAGATAATTGAAATTGTCATTTCCACAACACCCGGTAATCACTTACATTTTAATCTGTTATCCCTTGGGCAATACGGCGGCGAAGACACATAAAGGGTACCGATAGGAGATAAATAAACTCTATTTATCATATTCTTACCACTATCTTTTCTTGATACCTGCATCGAACTGCCAATAGTAGAATGAGTATTATACAATCATTTGCTTATTCCTCGCGTCATATCCATTATGTACTGTGTACAGTGATAATGAAGTACCTGAATGCTCACAGGAAGATGAGGACGTTGCTGGTGGCGACCCTCGCCAGCTCCATCTTTCTCTGCGTCTCATCCCTCACGTGCTATAATGTAAGCACTTCATTTAGCACCTGTTGTGTAAAAATGTTTAAAAAACCAAACGCAACAGCAATTATTTTTATTAATTGTAATGCCAATATTGTTTGCTAATATTAGTATGCTGAGCTAATTGTAAACAAAATGTGAATCGTATGAACTTGCAGGGACTGAAGTTGATTCGTGGCCAGAATGTCGGCCAACAGACAGAAGAGTGTCCATCTGGTGCCATGTGCTACAATATGACGTCATCGGCTGCATTCGTCGTCGACGTCGTCAAAGCCGGATGCTCACAATGGAGATGCATGGTAAGCAGAAGATGCTGTCTAAACAAAATATCCTCAATTAACACAACAGTATCTATGAAATGGCATTTGTATAAGATAAAGAAGCATAGAATAGATATCAATTGACAAACACACTACATGACTCACAAAACGAAAACAATCACATAGAAGTGATTTCAAAATGAATGTGTTACAGATGGCCCGCGACCGGTGCATCGGCATTAACATCAACTTTGTTCCGGTGTCATTGTGCTGCTGCAGCACCGACAGATGCAATGTGGATGGAAATCCGCAATACAGGTGCTTCCCCTTCCAGATACAAATACACCAAATAGCAAAGTTGAAAAAAACGAATGCGAAAACACCCGCATTCAACAGCTATTCTATGATCAGTCGAAACGAGAAGAGGGTGCCAGGACAAGCAGACATGACCGCAAGTCATCGACGTGTATATCTGAATTACCGTAGTGGAACGGCTCCCTGGAGCCATCCTTTAGAATAAGGTGCCGGAAACGGGTACCTAGGGAGAAGATAGTTCAAAGCGTTTAGCGTTTTTTTATCGATGACGCATGAGAAGGCCGTTGAAATTGCTTCCTTTAGAGGCATTGAAAACGTTGTCAACCCTTGCTTATCGTCAGTACTTCTTACTAAAAGAATATGGAAATGCGACTTTTTAGCAGTAATGTCGGAGGCGGAAGTGGCTATGGAGGAGGCGGCTATGGTGGAGGTGGCTACGGCGGGGGTGGCAACAGTGGAGGTGGTTGGGACAACAACCAGGGTGGAAATTCTGGTGGTGGGTGGAACAATAACCAAGGAGGAGGGGGATACGGTGGTGGTGGATACGGTGGAGGAAGCAATTCCGGTACGTTCGAACACTTAACGATATACTCGTTGGAGTGCTCGAAAATGAGGGATGTTCATAGGTGGCGGCTGGGACAACAACAACAAAAACAACCAAGGAAGCGGTGGAGGTGGATGGAGTGGAAACAACAACAACAATAATAATCAAGGATCCGGCTATGGTGGTGGTTACGGTGGATACGGTAGTGGTGGAGATGGAAACGTCGGGTAAGAGGATAAATAAACCCAAACCTATCATTTCCATAGAAAAATTGACGTATCCGGATCGAACACCGCTCCGGGCAAAAAGGGAAATATGCCATCGAGGAAGGAGTTCGAAGAATCATTCAGGAATTTCAACATCGATGCCCGAGACGGTTCGTACTTTCTGAACACGTCAATTACGAGTATAATTATTTAATAATAAAACAAAAATGTTTAGATGGGGAAGAAACGTTCCAAAAAATCGATGTGAGAAAAACGACGCCTCGACCACGAACAAACTCTGCGTCAAGTAAATCCTCAGGCGGCGTGATCGAGGTGTGACGCGATTCGAGTTCTACGTCGTCAAAAAAAAAATTGGCTTCGTCGTTGCAACGTTTCTTTTCCCGTTTTATATTACCTTACAACGTGATTGTATATGTAATAAAAACCTATCTCTAGCTGTCCCTAAACGTCACACTTTACGTCGTAAGGCCGTCACTCGTTAATGTGATGTTTGGCGTACTCAATACATATTTTTGCTACTTATTGCCACTTTTCTTGGAGGATACTATTCTTTTTTAATGAGCTTCATCTTTGCCATTAGGTTACCTTTGAATAATGGCACTTGAGGTTTTGTTTTTTTGCAGTGATAATTAGGATTTCCCTTGAGTTATGCATTCCTTATTTAGCAACTGCTGTTTTTCTTTTACTCATTCTGGGATGGATATTGCGGAAAGCGATGATGCACCATGAATCTCCGTATTTTTATATGGAGGGACCAACCTCGACTGGTTACCCACCTCCTTCAGCTTTTTCGGACCCATCCTCAACCGAATACAACCAAATATCATAATAACCGCCTCGTTCAAATTTGTGGTTTGCGACACTTCTGTTTTGCGTAGTTTGTTCTCTTTGCAGCTTATCGTGGAACAAATATGTACTGTGTTGCAGGGAGACCAGCTGATTATTTCTTGATTCTGCAATATCTGAATAGGCCTGTCCAAAGCGTTGTTCTGATGTGCTCTCTGTGTTATGACTAATTGCCACTTTCAACCCGTTCTGCCTATAGTATTCCCTCATTTATATGCGCTGTTCAATGGATTTTTGGTTTTAAACAAGAATATGTAAATACATTGGGCGGTCTGAGAGCGCCAAATCCGATCTCACACAAACATTACGCGCTGTGCATTTTAATTTGAAGTTGTTGGCTGCTTGGATTGTTCTCGATTATGCAGATGGATGTATATCGTATGTGTGTCGGAATGGCGTGTGCTTTTTCTTTCTAAATGTTTCTCTGTTGGATGGTTTTCGCGTGTGGTTCCATACATATTGGCCGGACTTTTTTCGTTAAATGTGGCTTGTTTGATTATCTCGTAGTCGATGCCACCTCTTTGTGCCGGGGGCTGTTCGCCTTATCTCGCTCTTCATTTCCTATCTTCCAGGGCTTCTCCCCTTCCTGGACGTTTTGTGCTTCTTTCATCACATGAATGGCTTATTGTGCTGGTCTGAGTTCCCATGATAACACTCTGATAGTACGGTCTGCACATGTTGCATACTACTTCTTTTCCCCAATGAAGCAGCCTGTTTTGTTCCGGAAGGCGTGTTGTTTATGTTTTATGGAATGGCCGATACAGTACGTCGAGATGGAATCAGTACCTTCAATTATCAGCGTATTGTATGCAATGTTAGCTGGTGCATCGTCATTTGTCGGCTCGTCCGTCTGATCGGCATCTTTTTGTGCTATGTTCACCAACACATTTATCATCTTGTCATGAACTTCGAACCGGGTTGTCTGTCGTAATTATTTACGCTAGAGTTATATTGTTGTAAAGTGGGGCGGCCCAGGTTAAGAGAGACCGAGCAAGCTTGTGGCGGTTTCCGTCTGGATGTTGTTTTTGTGAAGAAGGGTAGAAAGTGAGGATCAGTTGATGGATTGTCGACAGATGCGAGTCTTCGTGTCACAAACACACAAGAACTCGGAATCGAAATGTCGATTGAGTGTGTTCTATTCGTACTGTTCACAGTGCAATAAGGTGTTGTTGTTCTACTTGCCGATGTCTTGGATCAAGTGTTTTGTGAGTACACACTGAGCGTCCTCAGTGAGCACACAACTCGGTTCGAGTAATATTGAAGTAGAATATGTTGATTGAGATGGGATATGCTCCATCCGAGGATATTTCTCTCTCTTCTCGTCATGTTCCTTATTCAATAATTGGCTGCCGATCTCAAGATTTCTTCCTTGCCGAAGTATCCGCTTGATCCTCGTGGAAATGGTGTGATGATTTGTTGGCACTCTTGAATCGGTCAAATATGCTTGGGAGGGAGAGAAGTGCAATGATAAAGGCGCAGTTGCCAACATGATACTCTGTCATATGACACTTTTGATTCTTGGTACGCTTTCCTATTTTGACTGTTTTTCGCACTCAGTTTTAATACAAGATGTGCGTGTATGTGTGTCATGGTGGGTTTACTTTGTTTGCCGTCATTTGAAGCAAACAACAGATGTGAAGGTAGAAATTGGATCGGGTGCTGAATATCCTTGAATGGCGGCTCCGACATATTCGTCTTTTCTACAGATGTATTGCATCCATCTTCCGAGTATACCGTATAGCCTTGTTTGGTAATCGATAACTGTCGGATAGAATGTTGTGTTGCGGAGAGGTTGTCAGTGCGATTACTTGTCCGATCGTGGTTCGATGGGACAATTCCCTCTCGATTATGCCTATCGACTTTCTGCGTGTCCTTATCACAATGTCAACGGCTGTCCCGCTATGATAAGTGTCGTGTTGTTAGGAATCTGCCTGTGCATGTCGATATTGATTGATGGATGACGCCATGATAAGGGCGCACGGTATCCGTCCAGTTGTAATCCGATTGTCGGGGGTTTCCCTCATTGCTGTTCTATGGTAGAATGGCCATGTTCGCTGGTTTGTCTCTTCTATATTCTGGTAGATATTTCGATGTCGACTCAAGTGTTTTATTGGCTGAGAAGATCAGAATGTACTCACATAATAGATGTGACAGTTGAGGTAAGGGAGGGCGGAGAGGTGAAGAATGTCTCTGGAGTTCTCCTTATCATATCACTACACATCGCAATGTCAGTGAATTTTGTTCTCTTTCCACTTGAATTTTGAATTGTAACTTTTCGATTCGACGTTCTTTCCATTTGATTTTGCATGGGGAAATCGTATCTACTTATTGTGCATTCGATTTGTTCTTTGTTCGTTATTGGAACGTGTTCTGCCGAGATGCACTTCATCAGCGAGGAAACATCGGGAGAAGTCGGGCAGCTGAGACGAGAATTGTCTTCGTTGATTGCGAGACACTGCTTGTTCTCGTCGAAAAGTTGGTTTGGTTCTCGAAATGTGTGTGATAGTTTGGACCCGTTTCGATTGGATTATTTCTATTGAGTAGCTCGAGTCGATTTTGACCCCGAGGGTGTCGCCATGTGTATTTGTTCATATCTTGAGATATGATCGCAGCCAGCCAACTGTTCTCTGCATCTCGCTCTGCTCTCGTCACCCTCCTGTCTTCTACCTACTTCTCGCGTTCATCTTTTTCTTCTTTTTTTGTTCTGCTATGTGTATCCTTTTCCCCTTTTCAATGATAGCCGATAAGTGAATCAAAGTGTAGTGGAATATTTGTTGATGCATAGGGACATCTGCTTTGTTGGTGTGTTGGTACCGTTGAAGGGAATATGTGCAATGTTTCTTGGAGTCGGTGAAAGAAAGCAACTGCCGGAGCATGTGTTCGGTGTCGGGGGCAACATTTCTATAGCGTTATCACATATTGTTGGTGGGGAGTATACTTGGTATGCCACCAAGTATCAAATCGGCGGCTGACTTCCCCTCCCTGGCGGTACTGAAAGTACCAAATTGGCTGTCCTTCGACCGCTGCTGCCTTTCTCTCGCCACTCTTTTTCTCTGTTCCTTCACCTCACCTTCCACTGCTGCCACCTCCCCCCCCCCTTCTCACCACTTCTCGACTCCAGTCGACATGTCAAAATTGTGCAAAGCTACAACAGCAAGGAAATATGTCTAATTGGGAAGGGGTATATCTCCGTACTCGTGTGTGTGTTCATCCGTCGAGATCCTCTCCCTCTTCTTTCTCCACTTTTTCGCCATTTGCCCTCGGGTTTTCCCAGTGGTTTTCTTGATGCTCATGTAACACGAGACCCTCGGCCGTCACCTTTCGAAAAAAATGCGCCGGAAGAAAAAGCAAGAGGATGGCTGCTCATGGCGAACGACGGCAAATTCGGCCTCTCGGACACCTTTGGAGAAATTGGTGGAGAAACTGAAGAGATGGAAGACGTCTTCCTGCTATCTCGCAATTGTTTGTTCTTCTTGAAGAATGGAGGTAAAAAGAGTGTCTCCGAAAGGAGAGCGGAGGATGTTCTCCGTCCCCTTGCCACAGGTGCATTTTTGCTCCGTTCTTTCGCTCTTTGCTGCCCAATGGCCTTTCCGTGTGCGAAATGGTTTTCCTCTACACAAGATGATCAATATTCCGGGAATAAGCTCGACCGAGTGTGTTTCGTTTTTCTTCTTTTTATCTCTGACTTGATCATCGAGAGAACTGTCTTCTCTTGCTTAATATCTCTTCTTTTCCTCAGCGTCAGCCGTCTTCTCCATCATTTTGATCCTGACTATCTTGGTTTTTGTTCCACTTGCCTATTTCGTTGATCACGTGTGAGTGAGTCAATGTCTGTTGAGCTCCTTCCCTCTTTTGTGAGAGTCTTTCCCGTCTCCTTCTCTGCTTTCTCATCTTTTCCCATTATCTTTCTCTTCTCTCTTACTCTCCATTCTGTACCTTTTTCATTCCTCCTTTCCAACTCTTCTCCAGGCTATTTATATACGCGAATAAATATAGTATGTGCATGTATTGTTGGCTGGGCGCGTTCCGAGTCGGGTCATTGTTTTGTTCGTTTGCATTGTGGCTTTTGATTGTTGTTATTTGCTGTTGTAAATAAGAAGGGAATGGTTTTGTATTGTATGTTCCATGATGGCCATTGCAGGGTGATGTTCGAGTGAGCGGATACGGCGAGATGACGAATGCCATCGATGGTATCATCACACAGGTAATCCTTTTTCTCTCATTTTTATATTTATTTTATTTTTGTGCAGTAGAATAAAATGAATCCAGATCATTCAGTCCCAATGATGATATTCTGCAGATAAAGAAGGAAGATATCGACGAGAGCGGCGACTATATTGGACCGGCGACGATCGGAGATGAGAGGGAGAAGTTGAAAGGAGGTAGGTTGTTGTTCTTATCAGGCGCACACAATCAGCTCCTTTCCACTTGAAATGCGATCCGCTGAATGGGAGCATCGCCCGGCCGGCTGATAGTGCATTCTATCCATCCCCTCCGGCCATGCTACACAACAGCGTATAATGCACATTTGCTTGTCATCGGACATTATGGGGGACATGTTTATCATCGCCATTGTCACAAGACTTGTCAGTAGCGCTGTCACTTGGCGACTCGTTTGCTCGCGCGCTGCAAGAGTGATTTTCTTGGCGCGCTTAATTGTTAGTCTTTGTGTTGGGCGTCATTGTTTTGCATTGGTCGGTGCTCACAAATGGAGAGTGAGGGTGGAAGGAAAGGCGTCTGGAGACCCGGCAACTGCTTTTTCCCTTGTATGCCATCATTCGGTATCAGTTGAAGAGTAAGCATCAGCTCACTTGTTGATCAGTGGGGTTATTTTTGGCAATCAGCGTGCTTTCTGCTGTCTGCAAGCCGTGTCCCATAGAGGAAGTTGCCGATTGCTGTTTTTGCTCGGCTCAGCTTCGTTGTCATGTGGGTCTTCGGTGGGTGAGCGCTTTCCGGTGTAGCAGAAAATAGACTTGCATTTTGTGTACGCGACATTTGACGACTTTTCTGATTGAGTAAGAAGCCTGATGAAGTTAGAGATGGGGGGGGGGGGTTGGGTTTACGACCTGTCAATTTTGTGTGCCGAAGTATTGTCTTCTGCTTGTTGCACTGAGGATGTTGATTGTTCTCACGTGATTATCCCGTTGTGTGATTGGTTGTTGCGGCGTTCCCTTCTGCCGGATATCCCCTCATTTTCCGTAGTGTCTACCTGCCTCCGCTGGTTGCAGATACTCATGCCATTGAACGTGTATAATGCGCATGGGAGGGGATCGATGCACTCATAATGAGATTGATTCGTATCACTGTCTCCATATTGTGTGGATAAGCAGTGTTTGTCCTTGATCCACCATTTGATCGTTTTCTTCATCTGTTTCCCCGTTTACAATTGATTATTTTTCGGATGCGGTCCAGACTGGCGTCTTTGGCATAATCTCTAATGCATTATTTAGATAGAGGAATTGGAAATGGTTGTTTTGCGTCGTCCAGTGGGGAGTTCTTGGGTGTTCATTTGAAGGAGTGAGAGGCGAGTTTCT